>DWAV01002761.1:0-10664 GCA_018231305.1 Noctuana lactifera | reverse complement strand
CGTTGCATTATTTTAAAATAGTGTTATTATTTTATTAATAAAGGCTTGGAAAATCCTAATTGCTATTACAATCTGCAGATGTAAATAAAAAATTAAAATCAGAAATATTATTTCTGATTTTAATTTTACTTAAATTATAAATTTTTATGGCGCTTAACAAGATTCGTTTGGTTAATGCCAAACATTGAATAATAAGGATTTCGTCATTTTTCAACACCTTGCCCCATTCGATTGTAATTGTTTGAAGCATTACGTAATAAATTAATCCTTTGCTTCGTTAATTCTAATAAATTACCTTGACTAAAAAAAGGCTGCTTTTGATAAATATTTGTTATCTCTTGTTGTTTTTTATTTTTTAATGTCCTTTGCTGAGAATGTTTTTTTGTATCTTTTTTAATTTTTTTTTAAACTAAGTGCTTGTTTTCGCTGCTGGGTTTGATCTATTGGACGTACATTATAATTTGCTTTAATCTTAATATTATATTGTTGTCGCATTAAATTTAAAATTGTTTCTTTTCAACCAAAAGTTAATTCTGTTTTTGCTTTTAAAATTCGCTCAATTGAAAGAAAATTCAATTTTAGTGAATTTAAAAATTTAAAAGTTTTTAACGCTTTTGGATCTAAATTTAATTTGTTTAACATTACCCATCATTCCTTTTATTGGATATATTTTACATTTTTTTCTATTGAATTAAAAATATTTTTTCATAAAATAGGTTAAAACTTCTTGTTGTGAATAAATATGAACATTTTTCTTCATTGCAATATAATGATGCTTTTGAAAAAAAGCAACAGCTGGTAAAAAAGCATCTACAGTAATATCTAAAAAACCGTTTGTTTGTGCTTCTAATTCTAACTGTTTTAGCAATTTTTTGCCAAAATATCACCCTTGATATTTGGGGTCAACATATAAATCAGTGATTTAATTTTGTTGGGGATGATAAGCACCATAACCTAAAATTTTATTTTCAAAACTAATTACATATCCTATTTCGGTTTCTAATTTTTTATAAAAATTATTATTCTTAAAATACTGTAAAATAGCTTCTTGTTCTAAAAGATTATAATCATCAAGACTAATTTTCTTAATGATTTTTTGTCTTAACTGATTAATTTGGTCTTGATCAATAATTGTAGCTTTTCGAATCATTCGTGCTTCCTTCCTTTCACATTTTTCCTTTGCTATTTTAAAATAATCAAAAAACACCGATATGAAAGTATTATTATCTACTTTACCTTAATCATAACATAAAATCTATTAATCCAAACAAGATGTTAACTCTAATCTTTGATGAAAATAATTTTAAAAAAATAACTCATTAGAATGAGTTATTTTTTTTCTTTATGTAAAGTATGTTGGTTACATTTTGAACAATATTTTTTCACTTCTAATTTGTCCTGTTGGTTCTTTTTGTCACGTTTTGCAATGTAGTTTTCTTCCTTACATTGTTCACAACGTAAAATTATTCCTTCACGCATTTGTTTACTCCTCTTTTCTGCTTAAATCTTATTCTTCCCGAATTTTACAACAAGTATATCATAGCAAAATAATTTAAATTTGCCAATTATTTTCGTTGCTTTCCGCATTTTTTTAATTATCTCAACGAAAAATTCGAACAATTAACCATATTAAGAGACCAGTTAAAACAACTGAACCCAACATAACACCACAGCCAATACTTAAGCCCTTAATTGATAAAATTGCTTCTTTATAATGTGCATCAAATAAAGCCGGAATGAAAGCTACAAATAAGAAGGAACCTCCGACAAATAAAATTGTTAAAATGGTAGTTACTATTGATTGCATTGTTCGTGAATTAATTAAGATAACAGCAATAATCATTAAAGCAATTGCAAAAGCAGTAATAAAAATTGAAATAATAAAAAATAAAAGAACAATTAAATTATATGCAAAAGCAAAATTAATCTTTAACACCGCATTAATAATGAAACTAGTAATTAAAACTAAAACATCAGCAATTAATACTAAGGTAAAACAATAAGCGTAAACAATTAAAACAAAACCTAATGGTTTAATTCCTAATAATCCAATGCGTTTATAGACAACGGACATTTTTAAATCAATTAAAAAACCCATTAACATATATACAGCAACACTTGCCACCGTTGCAACAAAAGTAACTCCAATTGATAGTGCCATAACATTCGGTTCTTGGCGGTAGTTAACAAAAATTGCTTGGCAAAGAATTGCAATTGGAATTAGCACAACGGAAAGAATTAAAACCATTTTTTGACGTCGCAAATAACTTAGAAAAAAACGATATAGGGCTGATAAATTAACTTTTTCATTAACTAATCAACTATTTTTTATTTTTATCGATGTATTTTGCTCAGTTTTTCGCTCATTTGTCATGTTCGATTGCTCCTGTTCTATAGCCCTGTTTATAAGCGCCAATTTGATATTCTTTAAATTGATCTTTGACAAAAGCTTCAACACTGCCATATTTGGCAACAACATCAACTACTTTTGTTACTTTTGTAATTTCTCCTGCAACAGGAAAAATTAAAGTATCACAAAACTTCTCAATTTCTTCTATATTATGGGAAATTAATAATAATGCTTTATTTTCATTTGCTAAAAAAATACTTAAAATCTCATATATTTTATCTTTAATTTCTAAATCTAAGCCTGTTGCTAATTCATCAAGAATAATCAAATCTGGGTCAACAATTAATGCTAATAAAATATTAATTTTTTGTTGTTGTCCGCCAGATAATTTTGAAATATCCTTGTTCATAATTTTTTCAATTTGTAAATTTAATAAAAGTTGATAAATGTTTTCTGGTGGAATTAATAAATTATAAGCTTTTAAATACAAATTTAAAATATCATAACCAGTAATGCCACGAGGATATTTAGATTCTTGCAATTGCATCCCAATCCGAATTCCAACTTGTTTTTCACTGCTGCCATTGGAAACACGACGTAATTGGGCTAAAATCTCACATAGAGTTGTTTTCCCTGTTCCATTTAGTCCAACAACTCCAATTCGATCTCCTTTTTGTACAGTTAAACTGACATTTTTTAAAACATGTTGTTTTCGATAAAATTTATTAATATTAGTACATTTAACTAAAAAGTCTGTTCCCAAATTAGTCATTTTTTTATTCACTCCTCGTGTTTTTATCTTTCATTACTAAAATTATATATTAAAAATCAGTCAAAATTGGCCGATTTTTAATTTATTTTTTACTTTTATCTAAAATATCATGAATAGTTAATTGTAATTCTTTTGTTTCATCAATTGCTAAATCTTTTTTAAAGTTAGCTTTCGTTACTCTTTTATTTTTAATTTGTTTAAAATCAACTTTTTGCATTGTTTGCTCATGATTATTTGAAGAAACATTTCTTAAGCCAACCTTAATTGTTCCAGCTGGAGCTTGTTCAATTGCTTTTAATCATTCTGTTCGTGATTTTGCTTTAATAATAATAGGTTTATCTTTTTCGCTATTATTAAACTCAAAATTAATTTGTTGTTGTCTATTTTTAAGCAGAGTTTCCACTGTTGTGACCACTTTTCCAAAAGATGGTTTTTCTTCGTCAAAAGACGGAACTGTCGGTTTTATATTTTTTTGTTGATTATTTTGTTGTGCCTGTGCTTTTACTAAAGCTACTTTAGCTTGCTCACGTTGTTTCTTTTCAATTAACATATCTGCTGTTGTTTTCACTTTTCCAAAAGTTTTGCGAACAAATAATGGCGATGGTTCTTGTTCATGTGCAGATACGATTGTACTAGTTTCCACATTTGTTGAGGTTTGTTCTAATTGTCGTTTACTTTGTTGTTCTTTTCGAACTTTCTTTTTTGTCTCTTTTATATTTTTATTTTTCTGGCGCATTTTTTCTCCGCGTGGTTTACCCACAATGTTTTTGTTAATTGTTTTCTTACTATTTTCATGATAGTCAAGCGTTGTTATTGGTTCTGCTGTTGCAATAACTTGCTCAACTTGATAAATTTCTTCTGGTGGAATCATTAATGCTAATTTAACATTGGGATCACTTTCTTCATCGTTAGTATTTTCTGAGGTGATTGTTTCCTGATTATAACTTTTTTTATTTGGTTCTGTCTTATTAACAACAGAATTATTCGTTGGTTTTGTTACTTCAATTAGGGGTTTGATATTGTTTACATTATCAGGTTCATTATGATGAACCGAATGCTTTTTTGCAACTGCACTACTACTTTCTAATCCTTTTTTTGATGGGATTAGTTTTAAATCATAATAATGGGGAATAACAATATCAACAATATTTTCAAAGCCTAACGTATGATTAGTAGTAACTAATTTATGAACAGGCATTTTATCAGTATTAAATATCTCAATTTCATCATTTTGATTTAACATATGTAAAATATCTTTCCCTTTTGTTAAAAACGTTCAGCGGACAAGTTCATTAATATCTTTATTTAACTTATATAATCGTGTTCCTTTTACTGGCCGTGTTGATGTAGGAATTTCTGTTAAATCAATTTTTTTCCCAGTATTAAGATTAGTAATTAATACTAAATTATCATCTTCACAATAACTCGCATTAATAACTACATCATCACGTAGATTAATTGATTTTACCCCTGCTGTTCGTAACCCTAATGTGGGAATTTGTTTTTTACGATATTTAACAATAAAACCGTTTGCTGTTGTTATGACAACATATGGATGATGATCAACTAATTGGCTAGCAACAACTTCATCATCATTTTTTAAATTAATAGCTTTAAGAGCCTTGCTAATTCGTGTTGCTTCAAAATCTTTAACAGCTGTTTTTTTAATCATTCCATTTTTAGTTGCCAACATAATGTATTGTTCTTTTTTATTAAAATCATTTAATAAGAAAGCACTAATAATTTTTTCTTCTCCTGGTAACTCAGAAATAGTATTAACATGTTCACCAATATCACGTAACCGAACAGTTTTAATTTTATAAACTGGAATAATAACATAATTTCCTTTTGAAGTAATTAATAAAATTTTATCAGAAGTATTAGCTTGAAAATCAGCAATTCATAAATCTCCTGGTTTTCGTTTAAATTCTTCAGTTGCTAACCGCGCTAATTGATTATTTTCTAACGCTTTTAAATACCCATCTCGTGAAATTCAAATGTTCAAATCTTTTTCAATAATTGTTTCTGTTTTTTGAATTTCAATTGCTTCAATTTCATTCTCAATCACACTACGACGACGTGAAACAAACTTTTTCTTAATTAATTCTAATTGGTGAATAATAACACTATTTAATTTATTAATATCACGTAAAATTGCTTTTAATTCAGCAATTGTTGCAATTAATTCTTTTTGTTCTGCTTTTAATTGTAAAATATCTGTTGAAGTTAACCGGTATAATCGTAACTGGACAATTGCTTCGACTTGAATTTGGGTAAAACTGAATTTTTTCCCTAAATTATGAATTGCATCACTGCGATCTTTTGAATGGCGAATAACAGCAATTACTTCATCTAAAATACTAATTGTTTTGATTAACCCAGCAACAATTTCTGAGCGTTTTTGTGCACGTGCTAATTCAAAGCGAGAACGATGAGTGACAACTGCTTGTTGATGTTCAACATAGTGGGTTAAGATTTCCTTTAATCTTAATTGTCGTGGTTGTTTATTTGCAATAGCAACCATATTAAAATTATATGAAATTTGTAAATTAGTATTTTTTAATAAAAATTTCCGTATGGTTTCAACATTAGCTTGTTTACCTAATTCAATCACAATTCGTAACCCTTCGCGGTCTGTTTCATCACGAACTTCCTTAATATTTAATCCTGGTTCATTATATTTAATATCATCAATCTTTTTAACTAAGTCTTGTTTAATAACTTCATATGGAATTTCAGTAATTACTAAAGCATTGTTTTCAAATTCAATTTTGCTACGAACAATAATTTTGCCTTTTCCTGTTTGATATGCCTCTAAAATTCCACTTTTTCCCTGAATAATTCCCCCCGTTGGGAAATCAGGTCCTTTAACATATTTTACTAAATCCTTAACCGTACTGTCTGGTTTTTCAATAAAATGAATTGTTGCATTAATAATTTCATGTAAATTATGTGGTGGAATATTTGTTGCATATCCAGCAGCAATTCCAGTTGAACCATTAACTAATAAATTTGGAAATAAAGCTGGTAATACAACAGGTTCTTGTTCTGAATCATCAAAATTAGGAGCAAAAGCAACTGTTTTTTTATCAAGATCTTGTAATAAAAATGAGGAAATTTCACTTAAACGAGTTTCAGTATAACGCATTGCAGCCGCTGGGTCCCCATCAATTGAACCATTGTTTCCATGCATATCAATTAATGGATAACGGACTTTTCAATCTTGCGATAACCTTACCATTGCATCATAAACTGATGTATCACCATGCGGATGATATTTACCAATTACTTCTCCGACAATCCGTGCCGATTTTTTATAACTCGTATTAAAAGTTAATCGTAATTCATTCATTGCAAATAAAATACGGCGTTGCACTGGTTTTAAACCATCACGAACATCAGGCAAGGCTCGATCTTGAATAATATATTTGGCATAACGACCAAAGCGTTCTGACATAATATCATTTAAACTATAAACTAATTCATTTTCTTTTTCGTTATTACTCATTTTTAAATTCCTCTCTGTAAATTAACTTTCATCATTTCATTCTTGATTATAAACTTTTTATAATCAATTTGATAAAATAACTTTTGCCCTAATTTTGTTAATATTCAATAATCCTTATGTTTATCATAAGTAAAGAGTTGCTGTTGATGAGTTAATAATAACAATGTCCGGAAATATGCTAAGATTCGGTCATTAAGATTATTACAAATTTCCATTAACTGTAACAACTCTGCTAAAATATTTGTTTTGATTATAAATTCTTGTTGATAATAAATTGTTGTTGCTGATTTAATCATATATTTACCCATTTTAGATAACCAATTAATTTCACATTGATAAAATAAGGTTCCTTCAATTAATAATAATTTATAAATTGTTAAATTTAATGTATTTAATTGTTGATTAATTTTTAGTGGTAAATTGTTAGGTTTAATTAATGCTCTTTTTTTAATATTAATTCCCATATTAATTTTTTGCCAAGCAAATAAAATTATTAATATATTATAATTATAATAGTCTAATTCAAATGCAACAATTTTATCGTTAAAAAAATGAATGCCTTCTTTTGTTAACAAGTACAAGTTACTACTTGGTTCTAATTGATAAAGCGGTGTTACTTGTTGCATAATTTTTTTTCAAAAAACTTCTTTTTCCGTAGTTTGTTGCGCTGCTAATAGTAAACTTTCATAACATCAATTTAATGCTATTTCATCTGCTATCGCAAGTTCAATCGTTGTTGCAATTGTATTTTCACTATCTTCACTGCCATTACTTGTTCAAACTTCTAATGTCAATCTTGTTTTTGTTTCTTTTATTTTAATAAGTCATAACTGAAAATTTTTATATTGACTAAGAGTTAGATTGGTTTGATTTAGGGTATTAATTAATTTTTTGATTGCTTGTAACATTGTTGTCCTACTTAATTAATGATTGCTTGAAAATCATCTTCTAAAGTAAATTTAACATTTTCATCAATTCAATCTTTTCGTTTTTTAGCATCATCTCCCATTAAGGTGACAATCCGTCTTTCAGCCATAACAGCATCATCAATTGTTACTAAAATTAGCTGACGAGTTTGGGGATCCATTGTTGTTTCTCATAATTGTTCTGCGTTCATTTCCCCTAGCCCTTTATAACGCTGTAATTCAAATTTACCATGAAATTGACTTAATTTATTTTTTAATTCTGTTTCATCTCATGCATATTCAATATGTTTATTTTGGGTGCTAGTAATTTTAAATAAAGGTGGTAAAGCAAGATAAACCCGATGATTTTCAATTAATGGTCGCATATAACGATAAAAAAATGTTAGCAATAAAGTTTGAATATGCGCACCATCCGTATCCGCATCAGTCATAATAATTACTTTGCCATAATTGGCATCATTAATATCAAAGCCATTTCCGACTCCAGCCCCAATGGCATTAATCATTACATTAATTTCTTCATTATTCATTAAATATTGAAGTTTTGCTTTTTCAGCATTAATCAATTTCCCGCGTAACGGTAAAATTGCTTGAAAACGACGATCACGCCCTAACTTGGCACTTCCCCCCGCCGAATCTCCTTCAACTAAAAAAATCTCATTATTAAATTTATTTCGATTTTGAGCTGGGGTT
This sequence comes from Noctuana lactifera, assembly GCA_018231305.1. Classification (NCBI taxonomy): domain Eukaryota; kingdom Metazoa; phylum Arthropoda; class Insecta; order Lepidoptera; family Hesperiidae; genus Noctuana; species Noctuana lactifera. Next base: position 2,415 of record DWAV01002761.1, on the reverse strand, counting down.
AATTTTCCGGTTAATAAGCGATCACTATTACCACGTTTTTTGCTATTACGAGCTGCTTCGCGTGCTTTCCGAGCCTCTTCACGAACATTACGAGCTAATAATGCTTTTTCAATAATAGTATAAGCATTTGCCTTATTTTCTGTTAATCAAAATCCAAATTTCTTTGCTACAATTGTTTCAACAACAAGTCGTGCTTCATAAGTTCCTAATTTTCCTTTCGTTTGACCTTCATACTGAATTAAATTTTCAGGAATTTTTACTGAAACAATGGCTGTTAATCCTTCCCGTGTATCAACCGAATCAAGATTCTTATCTTTTTCTTTTAATAAACCTTCTTTGCGAGCATAATCATTAATTACTTTTGTTAATCCTGTTCGGAATCCAGCAACATGACTGCCACCTTCACTTGTTTTAACATTATTGGCAAAACTAAGTAAATTTTCATTAAATTCAGTTGAATATTGTAACGCTATTTCAACTTCAATTTGTTTTTCTATCCCTTTTAACATAATAATTGGAGTAATACTTTTTTTACCTTCATTCATATAAGTAATGAATTCTTCCAAACCATTATTAAATAAATATGATACTTTTTTATCAGTGCGTTGGTCAGTCAATGTCAACTTAACCCCACTATTTAAAAATGCTGATTCACGAATTCGTTCTGAAATTGTGGAAAAAGAAAAATCAATTACTTTAAAAATCTTATGATCAGGTAAAAAAGTGACTGTTGTTCCTGTTTTTGTTGTTGTACCAATTTTTGTTAACGGTTCTTTAACTTGCCCACCATTCGCAAATTTAATACTTCAAACTTTGTGGTCACGATAAATTGTGACATCAAAAGTTGACGATAAAGCATTAACAACAGAAGAACCAACACCATGTAATCCTCCTGATGTTTTATAACCATCACCACCAAATTTTCCCCCAGCATGTAAAACTGAAAAAATTACTTCTGGCGTTGATTTACCAGATGAATGAATTCCGGTTGGAACACCACGACCATTATCTGCCACCGTAATCGCATTATTTTTATAAATAATAATATCAATTTCATTACAATAACCAGCTAATGTCTCATCAATTGAATTATCAATAATTTCTCAAACTAAATGATGTAATCCACGAACATCAGTTGAACCAATATACATTCCTGGACGTTTTCGAACCGCATCTAGTCCTTCTAAAATCTGAATTGATGATTCATCATACTTTAATGTTTTATCTTCAATACTCATATTCTCTATCATTCCTTTTAAATATAATTTTCACTATTAATATCTTATATTATAATGATTTTATTTACAATTATTTACTAAATTATTTCTAATTGCTATATAATAGTAAAAGAGAGGTAAAGGAATGACATTATATGGATATTTAGGGACAGCTATTACGACAATAATTGGTTACTTAATTGGTTCTTTTAGTTGATCAATCTTTATTAGTAAAAAAATTTATAAAATTGATGTGCGAGATTATCATTCTAAAAATGCCGGAGCCACAAATACTAGTCGTGTTTTAGGAAAAAAATGAGGTTTTGCCATTATGTTTTTAGATATGCTAAAAGTTACTATTACAATGTTTATTGCCTTTGGTATTAGTTGTATTAATATTAATGGGGTTAATTTTGGTTCAACTAGTTATTATATTCCAGCTTTTTTTGTTTTAATTGGTCATTCTTATTCAATTTATTATAAATTTAAAGGCGGTAAAACAGTTTCATCTTTTTTAGGGTTATTATGAATGACTAACCCATATTATTTTTTAATTGCTACAGTTGTTTGATGAAGCACAATTTTTATTTGAAAACGAGTTTCTGTTTCTTCAATTTTAGCAGCATTTTTTACAGGAGCATTATGTTGAATCCCACAATTAAGTGAAATTGATGTTATTAACTTTAATGGTGATTTACTTCAAAATTCTCATCTTGTTTGAGTGAATTACTTACATTATGTTAATTATGACAATTACTATGATAGTTTAGTTTTAATTAATATTATTATTACTTTAAGTGCTATTTTCTTAATCTTAAAGCATCATCATAATATTGTTCGTTTATTAAAAAGAACAGAAAAACCTTATGATTTTAAAGGGAAATCTGATTTAGAAAATGGTAATCTTCCAAAACATAATCAAATCAAAAAACATTAATGAATTATCCATAGTTTTAATTACTTAATAATTCTAATTGAAAAATGCTTTCAGTTTTTTATAATGAAAGCATTTTTCAATTTTAAAATTTTTATTTATTAACAAAAAATTAACTAACCTTAAACTCTATTATTTGTAAAAATGAAAATTCATCATTAACAAGGAAAGAAACTACATATAAAATTGTAAATTGTAAAACGAATTAGGACAAAACAACTTTTATTAAAAGAAAGGAGTTGTTTTTTTAATTAAAAAATGACT
>DWAV01002760.1:0-10665 GCA_018231305.1 Noctuana lactifera | reverse complement strand
TATGTATAAACGTTCACAGTTTTTCTATAGTGTATTTAGTATCAGCATTGCACCCGTGCGAAGCCGGGGCGGGTCGCCAGTGTACCTATAATTCTATGTTACTATATCGTTATCTTTAACATTAGTTTCGTGCAAGTTTCGAATCGACAGTTTTCTAATTAGTCCAGAATCGCAGCAACTTCTAAGCCAGTGAAAGTTATGCAAGAGCTGCAAGACACAAGTTGCCCGCTTATGAATTAAACACAACTTCAGTACGATTAAATTGTACACATGTTAACATTGGACTTCATAACTTACTTATGCCGTTATGAAATAATGTTTTATAAACAAAATTGAGTACCTATTTCTTTTAAAATCAATTGCAATTCAACTATTTTTCATCTATACTAATAATATAAAGATGAAGAGTTTGTTTGTTTGTTTATTTGAACGCGCTAATCTCTGGAACTACAAATCGGATTTGAAAAATTCTTTTTGTGTATGATAGCTAGCTACATTCATGAGGAAGGTTATAGGCTATCAAGCATTAGGTATGTTACAATTCTTAACGCGCGTGAAATCGCGGGGCACAGCATGTTTAGTATAAAATGACTGTTGGCCGTCAATGTGAATGTAGACCCATTGGCAATAATTGGTCAATACTAAGAAAGGAGACTATACCTTGGTTTTAATACAGTACGTAGAGTTGAAAGTCAAAACAAAAAAAATTAAAGTTAAAACTGAAGCTTCAACCATAAAGCCTTAGTAGCTACTTTCTTAACGTGTACTCCACGTAAGTTTAGTCCTCATAATATCACTAATTGGTCCCCTGTCGAAGCGATACCGAGGCCAATGAAAGTTGGCCGAGTGTAACACGTGACAAATTTAACTCCCGTACGATCAAAATGTATGTTAACATCGGAAAGTTCGAAAAGTTTTTATCGCTGCTTTGTTTTATGTTACAATACGACTTCTCAGCTGTTATAGGTTATGTAAAGTACATAATATAAAGATAAAATACAAGGCCAAACCAAAGTTGTTATAATTATGAGTCTTCAGTTCAATTTTTCAGTTGCGTAATTTATGCGGCTTCGTATAAATAATAATCTATACTATTAATATACAGCTGAGTTTGTTTGTTTGTTTGTTTGTTTGAACGCGCTAATCTTTGGAAGTACAAGTCAAATTCTTTTTGTGTACGATAGTTACATTAATGAGGAAGGTTATAGGCTATCAAGCATTACGTTACAATTCTAGACGCGTGTGAAACCGCGGGTCACAGCTAGTGTATTCATTATGATGTCGGATGGTGATGAATGGTGATGAATTAGATGATGATGTCGGAGCCTGAGCCAGTGAACTACAAACTACTCATCTTATAAATTATATAACATTGATTGAAATTCATGATAACAAACTTACTATGAACAATATCGGCTTATGTCACATTAAATCGGGTAACCTTTGAATACAGTCCTAAACAGACAACGGGACGTAATCAAACTAAACGTTCAGTGAATACATAATTTATGTAATTGAGCACGCAGGGTCGAGAATATGTAAATTTAAACAAAATTCAAATTAGAGAATTTGTATAAACATTGTCGTTTTTACTCTTGTTTGTAGGTGACTATGTGAAAGCAGCATTGCATGCACGGGCTATAGGCACAATAGCTTTGAGGCTATTTGATAATCGCCACATTGACGCTTATGATTGTGTCATGCAATGGATGGCAGTGGTCTGGTGGTGGTGCACAATTTTTGTTGTATATGCAATAGAGATCAGTGACCTCGTAGAATTTAGCAGTATTGACAATGAGAAGGCATTGTTTTAAGTGTTAGAACTTACACAGTTCGCCCGAGTTCGTTCGCTCATAAATAAATAACGCTTCACACTCAAAGGTCCACTCTAGGATTTCCTGTGTCGTGGGCGCCATGGACGCTTATACAAACACACCCAGACCGGGAACAGAAATCTAAATTCATCATTCAAATTTCTGTCCCGCCAAGGATCTAACCCAGGACCCTTCGAATGGTGGACTGGCGTAACACTACACGTTAACGACGTCAACGTGTAACGTTAACTTAACGCAAGTCTTGATCATACTATTTAGAGTGCGTGACGAAATAATTATGTTATTTTTTCCTTCTTTTCAAATACTCTGATGCATGTTAACAAAGATAAAGGAACCTTTTCTACGAAAACACCGGAGCGGAGTCGTTACATTTTGACGCAGCTATTTGAATGCCTAAGACATACATTATGCAATCACGCTACTATAGTGTATTCAGTTTGCAAAGAGTAAATTGAAAACTTAGATGTTCTCCATATAGGTGACATTTCTTTCATTTAAAAGAAAGTAATTTGATTTTTGTACCGGAAAAAAGAATGTTATCAATTCATCGATAAATTCTTTACTTGCTGCGTCCCCCTATTTCACCCGCGTTAAGAATTGCAACGCTTGATAAATGGATTTATCTTACATTAAAATAATTTTTCAAATCGGTCCAGTAGTTCTTGAGGTTAGCGCGTTCAAACAAACAAACTCTTCAGCTTTATATTATTAGTAAGTATAGATGAACCTATTATTTAAAATAAATATCGCCATCTCTTTCTCTCTATCCTTTTTTAACATTAGTGAATTTATTCCACTGAATGTTAAACTTAAAAGACTCGCAAAGTCCGCCAACACGTAACGGCATTGCAGGAAGCCTGACGCACGGATCTATTGAAACCGCATCAACATGTCTGCAACCTTTATACTTTATACCGCATGATAAAAACTGTACGTTTCTACTAGGAGTAACCTATCTTACCTTATCTTACCTATATTATGACTCAACCTAAAAATGGAGAAGATACTTTTTTGGCTCTATATATGTTTTTCCTTCCTTTTTTACGTATTTATATCTTTACCGATATCCATTTGTGCACCAATTTTAATAAAACTTTTTTTTTGTAAAAGGAGGTTTTTCTTAATTTTTTTTAAATTTAAATACCAAACACTAAAAACTTTAAAATAATACTTGTTTATTAGACATGTTACATAAGTTCATAAATAATAACACCATAATTTAATATTTAAGCGTCATTGCGTCGAGGGGCAGCTAATGATACTCTCAATCATAATAATATTATAAAGTGACTAATAGATACATATTTAATCTGTGTATAAGTATATATGTAGTTTTCGTTAAAAAATATCTAAAATTGTATATGAAATTGCTTTCGTATGAGTAGGTACGTACATAGACCGTGCTGTCATAACATCGCCTTGTTGAAAAGTAAGAATAGAGCAAGCACCTCCCTTCTTTGTCAGAATTTAAATTGGACAGGCCACGCGAGAACTAGACATTTCTGTATTTAAATGTGAACAAAGCGAAAAAATATCCGGAAATATTGTACCGCTGTATGACCATCAAACTATAAATTTATCTATACTAATATATTAAAGTTAAGATTTTATTGTTTGTTTGCTTGCATCGAATAAGCTCCGGAACTCCAGTAGTTTCGGAGCTTATTTGATTTGAAAAAGCCTTTTAACATTAACAAAAAGCGATTCGAAAAATTCTTTTAACATTAGAATCCTACATTATCATTAAACATAACATTATCACTATTTGGCAGAGCACCATTTGCCAGGTTAGTTAGTTGTTACTATTTTTTATGAAATGGTTCACGAGTGACTACAAACATTTTTATAAGTGCAAATGGCTTAACTTACGTGTATTGTTTGGAAATGCCCAATTAGTTTCAGAGTGTTAGGTACTAGGTTTTTCCTCACGAGATCCCATCAGTTCGTAATGGTGACCACTTACTATCAAGTGGCTAGTAATATTTCAGTTTTAAATACTGAAAAAATAGGACAAAAAGCCATTTTGAACGACAACTTATCAGAATTGCTCTATTTATGATTTTTTTACAAATGATATAAAAAAACTATCGCACATGAAATAAACAAATCATTTTATAAAGTCAAATTAAGGCTTATGAATGACAGCTTAAAATATCATCTGTTAGCAGATAAGTAGAAAGATTTTTAGCACTTGGAACCTAATATCTGGGACATAAATAACCCTGACACCAACTTAAGAGAATTTATATCTTGCTCCGAAAAACGTTATGTTCGCTAAAGTGAAACTATAACATTACTCGTCTATATTCTACGTTTAAAGTTTCGAAAGTAACAAAGAGAATCTTATAAGAGAATAATATTGAAATGCGTCTTATCGATTCTTTTGTTACATTAATTAAAGAAAGAAAGAAAAAAATGCTTTATTGCCACACAAAAATTACATAATCTAATTTACAAATAACTATATAAAGTGTGTGCAAAGGAAGAATCTCAGCTTCTGCTAGCACGAGGTTCCTCGTGCAGCGCTGTAAAAAAATAATTATAAAAAAATATATTCATTTGGCTGAATTTCCGTAGCATCATACTTATATGGCGAAATATAACTTTGAGAATGCAAGTGTGTGTGAATATGTGTACCTATAATGATAGTCGTTTGTCGCTTACGAGTATACAGTGTGCTCTGATGGTATCTCCAAGTCCAAGGTTTATGAGGAATTGAGTACTTTCTCTGCTCTTTGTATTGTTACTGCGTTGTACTCCGTAAAGCGTTGCACCTTTGTATTTAGGAAAATGAAAATTTCAACCCTAATTTGAGGCGTTTAATATCAGTCGCAATGCAGATGCCGAGGCCCTCGTTTAATTTGTACATAATGATGTAGCAACTCAGTATGACAGCATTGGCAGAATGGCGCGACCGTCATTTGCCTTATTGTAGGCCCGTTTAAAAATAAATAACTATTTAGACTGTCTTTAGGTTAGCAAGTTTTTGCTGCTAGCAACAAGGAAGGAAAAAAGATTTTACTGGATGTGTCTGTCTTTTAATCTTATAGTGTTAACTGAAATGAATGGTTTTACAAATCATCTACAGAATGGCCGCAGGAACTTTGTGTGGTAGTGAGGATGAAGACGCGACATATTCTAACCATTAAGCAGGTAAGTAAAGACCAGAGAAAAACTGAAAACTCGACCTCGTCCCCGGAGATCAGGAATGTCTGAAATATTTTAGCAAACAAAAAGGGATCAAATACCCGTGTCAGTTGAGACGTGACATATTATGATAACAAAACGCCTCACCAGACCTGGACCAGTAACCTAAATTCATCATTTAATCTTCTGCCCAACTTGGAATCGAATCCAGAACCCTTCAATAGCAGACCAGCATGATAACCACTACACCAAGCGTGTCTTCTATTATTCTTCGGGTCTTTTTAATTCTAAGCCTAGCAAACAGGTAATGTCACTTTATCCCTACAATTTTTAGTTCCCGATACACCCGATACGGAGCGCTGTTCAAAATCCCATACAAAATTTAACTGTTACTGATGACGGATTTGTAAAATGTTCGTGATAGGGCTACAGAATACGATTATGGTCGGGAGGCGGCGCTTCGAGCGCATTGCAGATGCATTTCCGTTGTCTGTTGTGTTGTGTTGTGTTGTGATGCACACGGTGTGATAAGGACGCGGACGTCACTCATATTTCATAAAATTGCACTAGGTTAGGGGTTAAAAAAAATTGCCCGCTACCGAATGAAAAAGCGTCCGCTTAATACTAAATCTTTTTAGATTAAATTTTTCTAAACGTGAAATATTTGATTCGTGATGTAAATTACAGTTTTATATGTATTTGACATTTTGTAGTTATTTTTAAATTAATAATTTAATAATTAGTAAAGAAAGTTTAGTATTTTAGTGAACAATTTTTAATAATTACCTACTATAATTATTAAATAAATAAATAGGTAGGTGAAATATGGCAAACTTTTAAATATGTATAGCTGTATCGTGTATAGGTTATCTATATTTGAACAAATCAATACATTTAATTTAATTTTAAACCTTTTGTTCCGCTGCTGTTCCCACTACCGAGGAAGGAAGACCTGGATGATACCTGAAGCATACTCTGGAGCATACTGGTTAGTGTCCAAGCCATGACAGATGTTTTCAAATTGTCAGCCTCCGATCACGTTTGTTAATTAAATTTGTCAACGGAATGATAAAGGAAGTTACGAGGGTAACCACAATAATGTAAAAAAGCGAAGAAAAATCTGGACGACAGTTCAAAAAATAAAAGTTTTAAGAGTTAAACCGTTTGATTAACAAAACAGCTGCATATGCGCGTAGTGTGAATGTATCGGCTAACATCAATGATGCTGACCACTCATTCATACCTGTTTAATAATGGCTCAGTTAAATTATGTCACATAGTGTTACCATCATTGAATACTAAAATACTGGACAGTATACTAAAAACAGTAAAGCGCCCTTTTGGCTAAGTGAGGCCAGGAGAAAAAAGCCAGCGGAAAAAACTATCGGCACTCCTTTAAAATCAAATGACATGTAGGTATCACAATCACTAAGGTGCCCGGGGAAAAAAATTATTAGGAATTATTCATTTATTTATTTACTTTACTTCATACACCTAAATTATAGCAGTGGCGTAGAGAAAGGAGGGGGAGGGATGGTTTAAAATTTAGGCAAAAGATCATAATAAGTAGTGATTTTTTTTATTTAAAAACGGCAAATTTGGGAGTCGATGAAAAAAAGGTCGCAACCATTCATAACTGACAAAAAGGGCGGCGAAAGGACGGTCCGCCCTGGGCGGCGAATGCCCACGCTACGCCACTAGTACATAGGTCAAACTTAATGCCCAAAAAGAATTCTCTCGCAACCAACCCTGGAAAATCTTTAAGCAGGAAAGTCTCTCAAATTTCTGCAAGGTTTTCTACCGTACTATATCATAAATAGAGTTTGGCTCACAAACAGTCGACATGTCTACTAATTTTGTTAGAGCGAGTGTCGTGCGTGCGCTGCATATTTCACGACAGCCCTAAAATAATATTTGTCCGTATTCGAATAGGAAGCATTGGATATTTTAGTGCAGTATTGGTACGTAAGTACGTATGCAAGATTTATCTGGGCTCCAATTCACATTCCTCACATTGATTTCAATGTGTATCTTTTACATGAAGGATTTTATTAACCGAAACCTCCTTTAAAAGCCCACTACTGGATCTCGGGTCTCTCCGCACAACCACGGAAGGCCAGAAGATTACGCCACCACGCTGATCCAACGGAGATATTTTTTTTTGTGTATATCCACATACTAATATTATAAATGCGAAAGTAACTCTGTCTGTCTGTCTGTGACGTCATTTCGGCAACACCACTGAACCGATTGTGATGAAATTTCATATAGAGATACTTAAGGGTCTTACGATGAACATTGGCAACTTATCTCTTTACGAACTACGAATTTAAAGCAATGATAAACTTTCTACTACACTACTCTCTCTGATACCAGGATGACCAGCAATACGTCACAACAAAGTCTGTTTTATTTTTCATATGGCAACAATTAAAAGTAAAATGTGGAATGAAAGAGGGTCTTGATGAGTTCCGTTTTAAATAGAACTTGTATCGTTTTGTGAATACAGCTGAATGCACGACCGTGACCTCTTATACTGTAAAAAAATAACTATTTTGTGTCCATCAGAATTCTTTTTAGCCGTCTTCCACGTAACGTATGAAATTGTAAAACACTAAGCAGAAGATCTATAAGAGGCTTAATAAATAAGCTTCTAATAAATCTTAATCTAAGAAGTATCTAATAAAATTTCAAAAAAATTTAATCGAAGCAAAACATGTGATGTTTAAACGAATCGGTACAGACACGAGACAGCATAACAATATATTTCAAAGAACTTCCTTTCCTATTTTAGTTAACCTTAAAATAGTTGATGCAAGCCGTGTATCTCATCTGCTCAACCTACTCCTTGGAGGCCGGTAGCCATTCCTTGTTCCGAACAATTCGCAAAGTTCTCAGTCGGTCAAACAATAGTTTCGAATTTAGAAGTGCCTTCAGCTGCAGCACTGAAGCCGATTGAATTTTGCTTTTGGAAAATTCGAAATAGAATAAATTAGAAAAGTTTTGCAGATGTTCGTAGAGGAAGGAATTAAAGAAAGATTTCGAGAGCAGCTGAAGATGTAACAAAGTGTAAGCTAACAGTATCATAGTATAGAATATTACTGTCTGCAGCGCTATTTTCAGCGCAAAATCGTCTTAGAAATTGTAATATCTTTGAATGTGTTAAAATAAAATGTTTTAAAAGGGTCTTATAATAGGTATAGTTTATAATATAACATTTCGAAGATTTCTTTAGGTATTTTATTATTTCCTTCAAAGATTCTAGATTAAAAACGTTTAACATTTTTTGTGTAAAAATGTAGGTACGTTCTTAAACTTAATTAGATCTGAGAGATTAAGTTCATATGCTTTAATATACAATGTATTTTTCTAGCATGCATCGCACCATTTCTTCATCACCAAGGTTTGGTTGGTGCAGAATGATTAACTTAGTCTTTTGTAACCATTAACTATTGGTTTACATTGAGAAGTTTGTTAAATAGATCAAATTTTAATGTCTCGACAATATAGGGTTTTGCAGAACAACAAGAATCCGTTTAGAAATCATTTAAACGTATGGGCATTGATGATGCAAAATATGAAAATTGAAGTGAGGCGACCATGAACCCGATTACTAAGAGATGAAGCGAGACAAACGAAAGTATGTCAAGATCTATTGACTACTGATTAGAAAAGTTCCGGATAGTAACAAGGTAAGACCAAATATGCTTAGGTATTAGTAGAAAAATTTCATCATTAAAGAAAATGATAACACGTGAAATTTTTCGCTTAATCATGATTAGAGATTTGATGACAGAATAATACTGGTATTATGTACAGACTATATACTATAGCAAATTTTTTAAAAATAAAAAGTACCTACCTGAAAAAATTAAATTTCACTTTCTAACTATTTCAGAATTCATAAATAATATAAATATAAAATCGACACCACTGATTGAAAATAGAATGAAGCAGATTTTTTAAACACAATTTAATTTATTTTCAAAATATTTTCAACGAAGCCACGTCACCGATGTTTACACTGAAAAATTTCAGCTTGACATCACATCGAAAACATTTTCGTGTTGCATTCGCGAGAACTTTGAAAACATATTTTGTCTACGCTAACGTAAGCATGACTATAAAATTACTAATATGATTGTCACAGATGTAAAAGCGTACAAGATTAATGACACTTTTAAAATACTCATCCGCGCTGTTAATCTATTTTAAATAAATGCTCATATATTTGAACTCCCTCACTAATAATAAAAGCGAATATTTATATTTCGACGATTATTTCGCTATTGATATTAACAGAATAGTAATTTAAACTTAGAATTTAAATAAAAACAATTTAATTCCAAAAAAAAGACAATCGTAAAACTTTTTCCCGCCATCCGCAAACTTCTGCTAACTTCACACTGGCTTACCTGAGGGCGATTTGTCTGGAGTTGGCGGCTCGTCCGGCCGATGGCTCCTGAGGAGTTGTAGCGCGAACTCCGTGCCCACCTCCTCGGACCGGGGACAGGGCACGTACGCGTACTGCTTCTTGGTCGGGCCCGGGATAGGCGCGACGCGGTGTTTACCCCGCTCGGCCATGCGGCGTCTGACGCGATTCCCTGCCGCAGCTCACTTGCTAACCTTATCGATAAAGCCCGCGCACATAATTTTCACTTTCGCTTACCGATTATCACCCCATTACCGAACTACCTGTTAACCAACAAAGACTGTAATAGCTTGCGATTAAAGTACTTCTAGCTGAAATTATTGCCCCCATTCGAGCTACTGTTTCATGTGCGAACGGAATGCACAAAGAACAAGCAACTGGACCGAAGGGTCGTTAACTTTTAAAGTTGTAATACGGTTACTGAGATTTGTTTGACGAGATTAATAATAATTCATTTATCAGAAAACTTATCGGGGTTATTGTTAAGAGCTTTTGTTTGTTAACTCTTGCTTAAGAAAAGATTAAAATAAGCGTTAAAAAGAAAAACGTACTTAACTATATTTTTATTTAAAACAAAGAAAATGCTTTGAACCCTCATAGTCAACATTGATATAAAAAACCTACAAATGATGTATCAAAATTATGTTTATTATCATAGATTTATTATTATGTAATACTTAATGTAATACAATACGTTAAAGAAATCTGTTTTATTCCATGATTTCATGTGCGTGTTATGGCAGTTTTTCATGGTTAATGCTAATTAAAAACAAAATACAAAAACGACACATCACTAGTGAGAATGTCTGCGCGCGCAACCCTAGTGCTTTCCGCACCGCAGAAGTGAGAGCCGACCATCATTGTGACTATTTTTCAAAGACTACTTTTATTAAAGTTAGTCTTTTACTTTTAGCAATATTCAGTTCCATAAAAATACCGCAATGTTTCAAAAATCACTTGCACCTAAGCTAAGAATTAATCGTTTTATCGCTGATTTAAACTAGTGACCGACCGAAAGTTCGGTTTCAGTTTCGGCCAAAAAAAAACTAATATCGGCCTTAATTTTGATTTCGGCCAAAAACTGGCCAAAACTTTCGGACGCACCGGTGTTTAGTGTTCGTTAATTTTCGTATGTCGTTCGGTAACTAATATCCTGTTCTCACATGAATATATCTGACGAGGGAGGGTCCACGTATTTATTTTTAAAAATCGTGACACCAGCATTGCTGGCGTCACCACTTCCACGGTCAT
>DWAV01002759.1:0-10665 GCA_018231305.1 Noctuana lactifera | reverse complement strand
ATGAAAAATACCCTTAATATATCACTTAATGATAATTCCTCTCACGAACTAAGCAAGAAGCACTAGCTAACACTTCTTTATGTTTATAGCTATCTACCGTCGTATTCTGCCACTTTATAGATAGCACAGGAAATAATCTTGAACTGATGCGGAAGCATTATCTGGAATCACCAGCTTTAAGCACTTTGAGCAGTCTTTAAACAAATTACAGCATTTGTATCGTATTTGGGCTGATTGGAGTGCATAATTTATTATACATTATACACAAAAGAAAATAGAAAACTAATTGGTGAAGTAAATTTCGTGTTTCATTAGTGTTCATAAAGCTAATAGGTAGTCTGTATTCTGTGTGTTTGTGTGTACAAACGAAGTATTTATCCATCTTTAAAAGCACAATTTCTAACATGACCTGAGTTTATCTTATCTCCTCAGTTACAAAGTGTCGGAAGTAAACTATGTCCCTGGTAAACGAATACAGCTTTCACCGTATCCCTATTTGTATACGGCGACATGGTTGACTTGACTCTATTGACAATAAAGGCATGAAGGCTTATGTAAGGAGCTTCAGTCTTCCTATTTGCATATTGACTTGTAGGCTTGCGTTTTACATATTTTATTCGCCAAATGTGCACGTTAGATCTCACTAGATCTTTATCAGTTTTTGTGATATTGAGAAAAGTTTTCTTTAGTACCATAATGAATTATCCCTCCCTCCTTTTTAGTTTCTAGATGAGATACATTAACAGTAAGATATTTACAGTTACCGCCATGGACTAGTATTATTGATATTTCTGTTGCATTGGATGGCATTATTAAACCGAAAGTTAGAACAGCAGAGAGCATCAATAAACTTATTCTAATGTGCTGACAATTTGTGCGGTCCGTAGGTATCTTGTTTCATTCCGTGGGTGTTGTCATTATTGCCTGTTTAGAGCGCATAGCATATATTATGTACCTATATTGCATTGAAAACAATAACTGACCCGCGTTGATGGCTCTCACTTCGCTTTCGGTGCCAGGCCATTGTTGTAACGTTTTCACCTTCGGTGTTTGAATTCGAATGTCATACGCCATTATAGGTATTCCGAAAAACTCAACAGGCTTCGAACTGGTAGACTTAGTCTTTTGGCGTTCAGTTTCTTGGAATTTTATTGTCATCGACAATAATATTATTCTGACGTGAGACGTGACTATGCAAGCTGAGTTGGCAAACAAAGCCGGTTCATCGACCTACATGGCCGCACCCACCGCTGCGTATGCGCCCACGTTACGCGATCATTCGAACTCCGACTCTTAGTTAAAACTTAAAAGCGAACGATCGGGTTAGAATCAACTAACAAATTATCTTCGTGTATACTCATTTCGTAGATTATAAATAAACAACGCTTGTGACGTATTTGCTATCGCATTTATATCAACGACTGCAAACAACAAGCAATAAATTATTTCGTCTATCTACAAGTTCCAGGCTCATAAAACACTACGTGACTCACAGCTGTTTTTTGACACTTTTTGATTGAATGACAGTTGGAACCTTAAAACTTCTACAGGCAAAGGTGTGTTATTGCGTTATGCCTATGCCAATTTTAAGTTTAACGTTAGGTGCTTAGTTACTATACTACCTACACTTAACCTATTAAATATCCCTTAAAATTATTTACTTTACTGAATCTTCTTAAGGCAGGTACAATATTTATATTTTTACCTAATAATAATAACACGCAAACTTAACACAATTTTTTAAATCGCAAGCATATTTTTGACAAACTAAAAAAGAAGTAAGTTCTCAATTAAACAGTTTGTACCTTTTTTTTCAATGATCCATAAAATTTCCATGAAATGTAAAATATAATAGATCATACTTTAAACGAAAGCAAGTTTTGGTTAAGTATAAAGAGTTTACGAGCGGTCAACAACCTCTTTAAGCTAAAACAAAATTTGAATGCAATGACTTAACCGTGGCTGGCTGGCCATTTAACACAAAGGACGAAACTTCTTCGCTCGAGTGCCAAGTACGAGTAGCAAGTAGTCTAAGTACTCACTCTGCTCTTTCTGAAGCTTGGCTACGAAGTTGAACAGGCTGTAGGTACGTGTTCAGTGTAGTCATTATGTTCTTCCTTATAGACATCGTGTCGTACCTAGCTGAATTGAATGTTGAAACGTACTTATGAACAGTACACGTACACACGTATTATTTAAAATGAATATAAAATTTTAATAGATGCATTTTAAATATAAATAGGTATAAGTTCTTTTTATTATTTAAAAATGCTTCTATTTAAAAGCATTAATATTAATAGATTGTTAAAAGAATTGTCTGCGTTTAAATGTCAATCAGCTTGGTCTGTCGCGTGATCTTCTAATTTCAACTGCCTCATTATTACGACACGAAGCATGGTTATAAAATTTAATTGTTTCTAATTATTCGTCACATACAAGAGTTCTATGACCAGTGGAGGACAAAGCAAAGTCAGCGATGTAAAATTGTACAAGTAATTAGAGTAGGTACTAATTATGAAAAACTGCATACAATTATCATATCATCAATTATCATCCTTCGTCATATTTTCAAGTTTGTCACTTATAAGGCTAGGTACCAGAAATATAAAAAAAATTTTAAAAAATCTCAAAAAATTTAATATGATCAATCCATAAATTTAAAATAATTGAAGTAAGGAGAGGTTTTGAAAAACCATATCGATACTATAGTCTCGCACGATTCGAAACTTCGAAGATAACAAATAACAATAGATATGAGATAATTTCACTTCAATTAGTTTAATTAAAAAAAGATTTGGATAAGTTACAAAATATTTTATTAGGTACTAAGACATTAAATAGTGGTTTGTAATAAAAGTGTAATACCTACGTATATTAAGAAAATTTTATACCATTAACGTTACACATAAAAATGTTGTTTTTAACTACCTTTTCATTAAAGTAGATACTCAAAGTACTTAGATTAAACTTTTCCTATAACAAATAAGTACCATAACAGAAGTTCAGTGAAACTGTAAGCTATTAATTACACGCGATGACCTCGGCGTAAAACGAACAGTAGACCTCACGTTAAGCTGTACAACTTTAAATAAATACAACCTAAATTGACTCTATCCAACAGAAAAAAATAAAGGCTAAAATCGTTTGTATTCTACAATGGTATAAATGCTAAAGGCGTGGTATACTACCAAACACAGGATACTAGAATAGCAACAACAGAAAATGCGCAGTAAATTAGCGATTGTAACAATCAGACCAGAGGCACACCCACAAACACAATCACACGTTTCAACACACACGTTTCCTGTTTTCAGCTAGTCTAGATTATAAATATTAAGAATATTAAATTAATATACCATCCACGAACATTACCGAAGTAGGTATTGTACGTACCTGCGGTGTGCATGAAACGTATTCGGAAATTAGTAAAAACAAAGAAACGGTAGAGAAACTAAACAATGATTTAATAACCAATTCAATGTGAGTCACACTCTCCGATACGTAAACCCAAGGCTTATAGAGAACACCAGTAACGCCACCCACGTTCTGCTTTGAACAATAATTTAAAGCAAGTTTATTCGGGCAATGTCGCACACAGTTGTTTACAGAAATAAATTAAATGCAGTACAGTTTGAAATACACTTGAATACCGGTAGAAATAATCAAATACGTACGCGATGCGGTTATTTATTTGATGCATGTAGGTGTAGAATAATTGTAAAGAATATACTTGAAGAAGAAAAGGGACATGGATAGGCATAACCTTAAATTACGGATATAAAAATAAAATCGAAATATCGAGCGCCTTTTTGTAATGATCCCTATATCAAATGGTAGGTACCTAGTTATTATTGATTTTAACTTCGTTAATCAAACACCGATTCAACAAGTTGTCAACGAACGTGACATTTCATAGCTATCGTGGCACCACGTGGCAGAGCCGGTTCATAATTTTGCCGGCGTCTTACGTAAGCAACAACTCGAAGAGGCGGCCACTTTTAAACGTACAAATCGTCAGTTGAAATCTATTCCGCTCAAATTTTGGCACCTCATTACGAGGCCAAAGCAAAATAATAGATGACCCACATACGCGGATACGAACTGACAATCCTTTTAAACAAAAACACTTAAATTGCCCAGTTAACTCTAACAAAATACCTTTAAAGACAGAACCAAATAAATACGCGATATTAGGTAAGTATTATAACGAACATAAGTATGAAAAACTCGATGACTCAGATTACAATTACTAAGCTAAATGAATACGCAAATCAGTAATTATGTATGCCTTAGCATTTATTTAAATCTCACCCGTGAAATTGGCAATTTTGTATCACGAAAAACATTTTGTTAATGCTGAAAATGCTGCCACTACACTGCGCCCTCTGTTTAGAGGTTTCTACTTTCTAATCTGGCTGGCATTAACTTGACCACGACTGCACTCTCTCGTTTACCGATCATGGACCCAATACTTTTGTACCCTCAAGCTGCAAAGAAACAAGCCACTTTCTAATTGGATGCAAGTGCCCTTAGCGCAATATCCATAGCATTCAGCTGTAACGGACAATAATTTAAAATGGCTGTTATTAATTATGGTATAACAGAGCTCTATTTTACTGGAAATAGGCAATAGGCAAGCACACAAATTCTATTTTCAGAGATCAAAGTATAGTCGAGTCAGTTACAAGTAGAACAGCCAGCGAAGAAATTGCCAACAGTACCTGGCACTGAACTAAACTAGATATTATCATAGTGAAACCTCTATCAGGGCGTTTCAAACTATTTCTGCTATCCAATGAACCACTTTCACTGGTCACTGATTTAGTCGCATGTTAATCAAGATTATTTTAAACGTAGCAAATCCGGCCTTACATCTTATTCAGGTAAAATTACTTTCTTGTATGTAGTTTTCGCACTGGTATAATTAAAAATCAAAACTGGTTTTTTTTTTATTTCAGGGAACAAGTAGGTAGTAGTTATAGTGTCTTTTAATTTTGTTAAAAATTTGTTAAGTAGTTTAGCCAATTTAGTAAAAAATTATCATAAACGTACGAGATTGTGATCAATCTCTTTATTAAGTGCAGGAAAACGAGAAATCAATCTGTAAAGCAAGTGGCAATAACGATGTAGGTACTTGTAAAATTTTAAAAAGTTTGCTTTGAGGTATCGATGGATCATTGAAGTCGTCATGGTCAAGGTTACCGTTTTCTTTCAATGAAATAGGTATTAACGGTTGACTAAACGTTAATGATTATAGCGATTGAACAACACAGATATTGTTTTGATATTACTATTGCTATAGAACAGTTAGTCGTCAGTTGACCACAAAAAATATTATTTGTGTAAAATTTTAAATCCAAGTGCTTTTCTGTTTTCAAAGTTTTATTAACATTTCATTAATTTCTTTCTTTAGTATCTTTTGTTTAGGAAGTATTGATATAGACTTAAACGAACTGAGAAAATGTTTGGGAAAGAAAGTTTTTAGATATATAGATAATTACTGTAATTAGGTATGTCTTGATGTACGTATAACTTGCTATCATTATAGTCTACTACCACATTATCTTCAAATAGACAAAAAATACTTAACTTTTAATGTAATTTCTATCATAAAAATCTTGGTAAGTATGTAGTGTAAGTAGGTAGTTCATTGAGTGCGCAGTTTGGTTTCCTGAGGTGACCTTGACAATGAACGCTGTGGGGCGTCTCGCTTCAGCGGCCATGTTGAAATGTTACCGAGGAGAATAATGGAATTGCATTCAATTAGCCACGCATTCTTGACCAAATTAATTTTTCAAACACTGCGCCTATAATAGCTTATGGTGATAAACATTGTAAGACCACGTGAAATCACGTGAAACAAAACATTACTATGGTAACTGCCACATGTAGGTAACTGCCACAATGTAGATGCATCAAGGGTAAACAGAATAAATGCTGCTTCTAAAATTATGCGTCCATTCTTCCGACTTTTTAGACTTACATTTAGATAACGAGCATATCCATCCCCAAATAGCACAGGTCCTTATTACAGGAACCTTACAATAAGAATGCCGCAAACATATGCGGTGTAAATGAAATAAATTGTTATCTGGTTTTCTCCACACTTCACAGCTCCACATTGTTGCTGTTCAGTGGTTATGGTTTCAAATGTGATCGTGGTGTGAAAAAATTTACTGTTGATTTATAGGATATTTTTCAATACCATGCTTGTTTTCATACCTGGGCACTTGGCGGTATTTTGATATCTATCAAATATTTATTTTGACATTACAAGATGACGAAGATAACAAACAGAACCCCGTTACGGATCGTCGTTATCGAATTATGATTGAAGATTATTCTTGCGAACATTAGACATTTGACAAGCCTAGAGTCCTAGACCATAGTCGACCATCCGGAAGAGTGAACTGAATCAGTTGAAGGCCAAAATTCTTAACTACTAGGGAATCGCTGCCTACCGCAAAATGATTAACAAATTTCTTTAATCGCAATTTGATTACGATTAACCATTCGGTACGGAGTTTCGATGAACACACGTTCAGGATCTACCATCAGGTCCTGACATGATCAGTAGCGAAAACTTTAAGAAGTAATATACTTCAATAACCTCATCATGATCAGGTTTGATTTATATAACCCTTCAATAACCCTATCATGGTCAAAATGTTTATATGAGATGAAAAGGCAGTAAAAAATTGATTTTTCCTTTAATGTTCAAATAAAATAGAGCAAGCGAGTTGTAAACTCATTCTTCATTCATTTTCATTTTTAATCATCAAAATGTTAATCGAATAATAATAGTTATTATTTTGATGTATTTGCTTTACAGATATCTCAAGCGGTACTTGATCGGTATTTTTACTATTTGAACAAAATATGTGTATACTTGTTGCCATAGTAGCTTTGTTTGTAAATTTAATATGAAACAATACAGTGGTAATAATTTTATGTAACACTAAGAAAATTAATATAAATACAAGGCCTATCTGTTTATCCAATGTAGCTGTTTTTCGTAACATTTTCTGTATATGGAAGTCAACAAACGCCGGTTAGATCAAGGTCTTATTCGTTAGCAGACTGTAGGTATTCTTTTTTCTGTGCCTTCGACATTTTCAAATAATTTCAAATTTTCGGTCATCCTGAAACTCACTTGATTTCTTTTTAATAGACGAAAAAGAAATAAGAAGCAGATGATTAGAAGCTAATTAGAATTTTAACTCTTCTAATAAACTACGCTATTCCAAACTACATAATACTACATAATATTAATTCCACGAGAATAATTTCGGATAAACGTTCGAATCCGAATCCCGAAACGGTTACTAAATCTTATCCATCTCGTAAGTTGTTTGTAAATTGGTTACTTTTGGACTGAATGATAATCGCCAACTCACCGGGGGTAATACTAAAAGCCGGTCGCGCGAGTCAGCTTGACTCGATACAATGAAGCTCTACGTAACTACGATTAAATACCTATGTACATTGAAAAGCTTAGTAAATATTATTATTTTAAAATAACTGAAACTTACCGCTGTCTACACTCTCTTCGGAGATCTTCTTCACCATCTTGATGCTTGCTTGATTCGTTATAACAGCGACAATAAAATAATATGAGTAGGTAGTACTCTCTTGTAAAGCCGCTTTCAAAATTGTGCGGCCGCCTTCTCGACGTGAAATCGGAAAGGCGCTCCGAGACAAGATAGTAGAAAATAAACGCTAAAACCAAAAATTCTGAAGCACCACCGGTCGAGAAGGATTTGCGGAAATTGTGCCGGAAGGTAATAAACAAACACTGTTAGAAGGCGGAATGAAAAAAAACTACTGGTGTCGTTAGCGATCCATTCTACACACGCCCGCCCGTTCGATGTTCTGAAATCCAACTGATGTTGAGGATTCGGTCTGTTGCCGGCTCGCCCGGCTCGTTTTCCGCCGCCCGCACTCCCCCTCCCCCCGCTCGGTGTGCGTCGTAGTGTTCTCTCGCCCGCGCACGCGTACTCACTCGCACGCTCGTACCGCTGACGTGTTTACATTTTTTGTTGCTTATGTGTTTTTTCGTAGCCTCCATACCATAGCTATACCATGCTATGGTTGTATAGTGTTTCATAGCATCCCATGAGTGTGCATATAGAAGCCAGATGTTTTCTTTTAGTTAGTTCGAGGACATAATTAAATCTATGTATGGATTCGATAGCACAACAAACTGGCGGCCAAACAATGTTTACCATTCTCGAACCATTGCATCATCCCAGTCAGGCTTAAATTGCCGTAGAATATGTACACGTAGACGTACAGAGGCATAATAGTATAGATGCATGGACACGTAGACACAGTTTTAAGTTCATGCTAATTTTGTATAGGTACCTACAATGATCATCGTTGTTTTCATAACAGTCTTTATCGATAAGATTATCTTCCTGTATTGTAACTAAACGGATCACATGAAAACTGACATCATAACAAAGTTTTATCTTAATCATTTAAAAATATAAACAATACCTACTAGGTATAGAAAAAAATTATTATGGAGGTAAAAAATGATACTGGTTTTATTTTATTATTCATTGGTTTATTGGCTTGCTACAAAAAATCGTAACTAAGAAGGTATTTACATTAAAGCATTTTAATAACTTTTAAATATGTAGTATAGTTAAATGCTTCATTTGCCGTATTTGGAAGTTTCGGAACGGAGAAGTTAATTAGGTGGTCTTACAGTTTTCAATTCATAAAATTGCTCCATGATTGCCCCCTACAAAACGAATTCCCTTCATTCTCAAGTCTTATTCCTAATTTCCTGTTGTACGGTGCGGTAGCGGTGTACCGTTTTCTTACGAGATTCTTTTGTTTGCATGTGGCGTTATGCAATAAGAGTCCTTTGTCTTCCTAACCCTTCTATGAATGACCTTCACAGGGCGTTTGTTGACAAACAATGTACAGGAGCGCCACAGTACGAAGTGGTGCGACGCAATACCCACGTGGTACGGGCCAACCGGTTCGACCGGCACCCGGCACCGCCATCTTCGTTGTCACGCCATATTTCGCTCTCGTTCTAACTAATGATCTCTTTCTCTGTCGTTACCCCTTCTCTGTCTTGCATCGTAATTCTCGCTCTTTTGCCTACGTGACCGACAATAACACCCAACAAAATTAAAGCGTTTCTACGTTGTCGATTGAGGCATATTATATTGGAGTGTCTTTCACATTGGCTTTGCTTATCATGTTCCACAACATTGCTGCATATTATTATGTAGTGTTATCGTACCTTGTTACACATAATATTCGTTATGTATAGTTAAGACCAAAGCAGCTATAGATCATCTTTTAGTAAACATTAGGTAAGTCCGTATCAGGTGATTTCAAGAATAACAAAGGAGACGTTTATCTCTCAAAAGCATGTCCGATAAATGTTGACAGTCTGACGCAAATCAACAAGCACAATAAATGGCTTTCCATAATAAGTAACCAAATAAGAAAAAGAGCAGAATAACTGATAACAATCGTAAGAGAATATAAGAACAACTGTCTCTTAATCTGAGACTTTAAAAGACATCTGCTGATGAAGTGCATATCACTGTACAATTACTACTACTTGGGATACTCATTGAAAATGCTAATAATAAAAATAAATAACAGACTTTAACTACTGATATAGAAAATCAGACACAAACTTTCAAATTAAATTATCTATAATTAATCATTAAGTGAATGATAATAGTAAAAAAGTAAGATAGTTAAGGGTTCAGGGTGTTTAGGTACCTAGTACCCAAAGCTAGATTAAGCCTAAGATTAAGTATTAGTCAGCACCTACTCATAAGCACCAAATTACCATACGATGGAAATGTAACTAGGAATTTTTTTGTAGGTAATAAGTTAGCTACTCAAATATAATATAAAAACAACCTTTAAAAATAACCAGTTTTCAGATACATACAAGACGTTAAAGTTAACTAAGCAAGTATCATTCATTATACTGTCAAAGCTTTTAAACAGGTTTTATTCCAACACACATTATTTGATCCCGCGCTAAGATAAACAGTAGGTAGTTTAGATGTCATGGTATCTTAATATACTATCAGAGAAGATACAAATAAAAGAATGACAATACAAATAAAAAAATTGGTTAAATGGAAATCGATAATATTCACCAATTGCCAGAAAACCATGTTCATAAAGATCTTCTTGAGTAATAAGTATTTGTAAGCCGTTACAACTCCAATTTGTGAAACTAAATCATTAGCCACATTGTGGCGTATAAACTGATGGGAATTCTTCTTTTGTCACTAACCTAAACGAAAGCGAAACCTAAAAGCTGGATAACTGAGACACGGTTAGCGTTACCAATACTGACAAAATGTTTAGTATCACACATATAAATTCCGGGAATCCTACAAAAGGATACGGGATAAAGGATCGTTTTTTAGGGTTCGTATAATAAGAGAAACCCTATCTACGCCGGCGATTATCCGTCTATTTCTTTCAGCCTCGAATTAGTCACCTAAATTACTTTGCGCACCTAAAGTAACTTGTAGGTCTTACATAAAATCTACATAATCTTGTAGCTTACTTGCGCAACACGCTTACAATGTGGAGCCGAATCCAATTAGATAAGTCCATTATGTGGTGATACAAATGTTACTGACTTTTAAAGAACGAACTCTGTTCTCC
>DWAV01002758.1:0-10668 GCA_018231305.1 Noctuana lactifera | reverse complement strand
TTTAAAATTACAGATTACGAAGATGCCTCACGTAGGTACACCGGCACCTACTAACGGATTTTCATTTGGGAAAGCGCAAATTGGCGATGTGCTCTGGTTCATTAAGCTACTTACTGTTAGTGGGTAACTCATCAGTATCAGTGAAATTTCGATTAGGATCATCAGCTTTAGTTCAGGCACGCTTTGACGATACCTGTTTATATTTACCTACTATTAATTATGACATCATTTTAGTTCGCCTATTAGAATCATACTCGTATTATTGAGCTGCCTGTAACTCAGTTCAAGCAGAAATTATACAGAGCTATATGTCTTTATCAAGCTTTTTCAGTTTGAGAAACATGACAGAAACCCAATTTATAAACACTGACTACTCGACGAGGGAAATAGCAAGGGATGTAGTGTGGTCATGTTACTCGTCATGCCGCTCATCCCGTCCACCGATCCGTATCTAGTCGGTTTCTTAGCGCGAGTCATAGGAGCGGTAGTACATTCAGTTACAGTTTTGTATTCATGCAAAAAAAAATAAGACTGCATGATTTTTTAACTACTGCACACTGTAGTCTTAATTAAAAAATTCTGTTATATTTATAAATATAATTACAGAATTTAATAACGAAAATGATGAATGAATGAATATCGTTTATATGATTAATTTGCCAATAAATTTATTAATTGTTTTAATTAAAAGCTTTCTATTTTATTTATTTACAAGGGTATAATGTATTTGCAAACAGTGGAGATTCAATACGCATTTTTATGATTCTCCATATGTTCCTAATTCAGTTTCGTAAAATAATTTCACAAAAGTAGGTAGAGAAGAGGACGACAGGCTAATTGCAACAACTTCAGTGCGATACACCTTTATTTTTCTTTTGTACTTCGTTCATGAAAAGCAACGCGCTTGTTAAATTATAAACATGCGAACTCTCTAATAATGATGTTGATAATTTTAAAACAGAGTCAGACACCCCAGAAAGTTTATCTAGTGCCTACACTGTCGTGGTGCTAGTGTATTGCTTTTAAATTATACTGTAGCTGTATGCAGGCACATGCTTTTCAAGTAACGTTTTTATGTGTTAGTAAAAATGCGAAAATAAAAAATGATGTTTATTTTCATTCCCAACGTGGAACAAACAACCAGTAGGTAATGGTTTAGTAAAAAATTAATTGATGTTCTGTACATTGCGGCGTTTCCCGACTCATTTAGATAATGGCTCATGAGCCGACTTTCCACGAGTAATTAAGATTGATAGGTTCGCCATTGACATTTAATAATTGTTTGCAAGTTGTAATTGAATTGTTTTCTACCTAAAAATGTAAAATGGAATTGTTATTATCGTTGATTTAACACGTGTAAGTAGGTACTTTTTATGTTTTAACGAAACAAAATCAATTCACAGTTAACAGAATAAATTAAATAACTAATTAGTGCGAAACCATTTACTAACATCTACATACTGATATACAGAAGAAGCAGTATTCAACCCAGATTATAAGTAATTATGTAACCTACATAGAAAAGTTATGACGACAAAGTAACTAAAGTAGGTGAAAAAACTAATGAAATGTAATTTTAACTCGATGAACTTAGAATGCGTTTACACACAATCCGCTGTGAAGCCTCTCAACAATGACATACATTCGTGCACTCATAGATATAGCTTCATTGTCATCGCAATGCAGTTATTCTCGTTATTATATAGACCAATGATTCACTTTTAATGAATTTGTCCCTAAGAGTATTCATGATTAAACTTCCAAATAGCAAGATTTAAAATTACTTCTTTAGATAGGTATGGATGTAGGTAGGATGCTTGTCGTGTATGTCATAAATATTCAATGAGAAAAAATTATAGAAGATTTCAATTCAAACTTTCTAATTAATTTGTGAATATTTAGTTACCTACATCAGCTGTAGGTACGCTTTCACATCAGGTAATTTGTGATGTTCTTGATAGAATACCAACATACAAGGATAGTTTGAAGGTTGCTCATCACGGACAGTGGTTAATACTAGTACATCAAGTCAATGGTGATATCGCTAATATCTCGAAGCAGGCCGCCACCGCCACTTTACCTTTACTCGGTCTGACGTAGATTAATGGTCACTAGTTTGTTGCGGTGAATGTGAAATGTGTAACAATTTGTGACAACTTTAGCCTGTGTTCCCGCTCCTATGTACCACTTTAAACATGATGAATTATGAGGAGAGTAAACACAGTTTTGAGCTTTTGACGGCCAAAAAGCTTGCGGTCCGCTTCTGTTAGTCTTCGAGTTTCGGTAACGTAATTTGACAAGCGTACTCTACTTTAAAACTTTAATCGTAATTTGATGGCCACATTAATGAGGCGGTTTTGTAAATATAAACAAGATTTTATTAATTTTATGATTTTAAGTTCATTATTAAGCATTCCTTTTATATAATCTCTTCATTAGAAGGAATAGGTACTTAATTTTTAAAGTAAATAACCAAAAACTTATAATTTCCTGAGTAGTATGATAATAGGTACTTAATTATTGCATGTTTATTGTACCTCAATGCAATCGTAACTAATGTGATTGATGCTAACAGTAATAAGTAATATATCTAAAGGGACAAAAAAACTAAAGCATAGACAATATTCGCATTCAGTCAATGCGAATACCGAAGACCAATATTAGAATTCAGTCCATTTGTATATGGAATAGCGGTAACTGAAACTAAATCGTATTACGGCATCGATCATTCTCTTTTAAAAGCGAAGCTAGTGACATGTTCAATTTGGTCTGATTGATCTGACAGCGATACTCGTGGAATACGCTGATAAACCCAATTTTGTGCGTATTTGAACAGATACGTTGACTAAAGCTCGATACATTGTCACATCATGTTCATTCGACCACTTAGGAAAATTAACCTAGTGTGGTTCGGCTTGAGTTCTGACTCGAAACGCAAATTTATCTGTCATCAATATGCGCACTAGCCTGACCGCATGGTTTCCATTATCGAAATAATAATATGAAGGTAATTTATGCTTTATACTTTCGAACCTCAACATAATATACTGATAAGTAATGTACCTACTTACTCTGTATTAATAGAGTACACATATACTCTTCTTATCATATTGCTTGCCTCCTATTTCTTGTTGTAATCAAGATCTTCCTATTTTAATAATAAAAATACAAAAATAAAACATGTTCATATACGTCTTGTAAACAAAATTAGATAGGGCAATAAAATGGCAATATTAACAGCCTGTTTGAATCAGTAATAAGCATGTTTTGTAGATAGATATATACCTACTGTAAATGTAATTTAACTTTTTCCATCGCTCTACATTTCGATGCGTAACGAGATTTTGCGCTCGTGTCATGTCCCTAACGAGATTTGTACAAACAAGACTACAATCAGCAGATGTTAGAAGGAAATCATCTTGAAAGCATCGATAGTAAATATTTCAAATCGTACACAAAATTATACCCAGCTTATTTGATTTATTTGTGTAACTGACACTCAACGATTGAAAAATAAATGCTTCAAATCATTAATCAATATAAAACAAGCTACTCGTAAAATACCGCTGAACGAGGGACAAGCTTACAAGAATAAGGGAAAAAGAAAAGCTCTTCTGTCGTCTTTTTTGAAGCACTCTGTCAACATAGTTACGTTAACCCTATAACGCAGAAAGTCATGTTTTGCTACTGTTTAATAGATTAAAATAACTTTCGTGACCAACGCCGCATCGATTATCTCAATTTAACGGTTTTAAAACAGAATCAGGACCGTTTCATTCAACACTACACGCTGCATTGAGATAAAACTGGAATATTTAATAAGTAGGTGTGTGTAGAAGCGCGCATAGCCCTGCCGGTAGTGTGAATCCAAACCGATCACATTGTTGAACGACGTCGGGCGCGGCTGGTACTCGGATGGGTGACCGCTACTAGCAAATTTCATGCGCGCTTCCGTGCTACGGAGGGCACGTTAAGCCGTCGGTCCCGGTTTTTATCGACAGATAACAGTCGTTAAACCTAGTTGAATGCCCTTTGGACGGTTTGACAACATCAGACACGGGTTGGCCACTAACCCGTATGCTTAGTATGCTCCAAGCCTTCCCCGGTTGTGGGGAGAGACCCGTGCCCAACAGTGGGACATAAAAAGGGTTGAAGGCAAGGTGATATGTAAATAATATTGTTATCTTGAATATACTATAGGTACTTACCTACATCATATCAAAATCAACCTCAAATCTTTCTTGAAATAATAATTTATAGGTACTTAAATTTAAACTCTCAAACATGATTTATTTACCTATTCATTAAAATCGTAAACTTTTCACAGGCGAGGCGCCTCGAAAATGAAAATATGTCACGAAAGAGCGTTTTCCGATCCCGAAATTGAATAAAAAAGAATTTGTATACAAAGTGAACAGATAATCGATGCTGTTGAATATTTCAAAGAGGCGGAACGTGACGAAAATAAATACATGCATATTACAGAGTTGTCCGAACGACAGTGGTGAAGCGATGATAACCAAAGAAAAAGAAAGTTCTGTCTACTTGTAGCTCGTATTGCTTTAATAGTTTACCGCAGAAACTGGTTTGATTAATAATAACAAATTAATTATTCCGCAATAAATGCTGACTTTTGTATGTATTAAAGACTGTTTCTAATTTTATTCTTGGTTATGTAATAATAAATTCTTACTTAACATTTTAATAGTTGTCTATGTGCCTATAAATAATGAGGTTATAATGTCTAATTTTATTATTATCGCTTTAGTAAAAGCTGTCCACGATTCAACTTTAACACTTTGTAGGTACTGGTCGACAGTGAAACTAGCGCCCAAATGTAGAGTGGCTATTGTCGAAGATATCCTTTCACACTCATTACAAATTTTACTAACAATTTTAAAATGTACCTACATGTAATCTTCTAGTGGGACTTCAATTACAAAAATTGTTTTAGATTGTAATAGAATGAGATATATAGCAAAATAGGTGACAAAGTTGTGGGGGAGTAAAATAATTTCGTTACAGATATCAGCATTTTTTGTGATGTATTTTTTTACGAGTTCATAATTATATTTAAACCTCAAGACTAGTAATAGGATATATTTTATAAAGAATGTCATAATTAATTCTTAAGTTTACTCGTTGAAGTATTGTCTATGTTAAAAAAAATCACAAAATTGGTCAAGGAATTAAGAAGAATTTGAAATTCAGTAAAAAAAGGTTGTAATGGCGCACGATAGCGACGCGGCCGTCGTATAATATCTAAACAGTACAAAACAGCCTCCCGTCAAAATATCGTCTGCGGGTGTCGCGGTTGTGTGACGTAACCACACTTCAATATGCACTTGTGTGAGTGAACCAGGTTATTGATTCATGGCGGTAGATTTATGCTTGCCCTCTTGCACTTAATGAAAACTACGACAGTGCAAGAGGGACATAGCTCACCTGGTGGTAAGTACCCACGTGGTTGAAATGTTAGTGCACGTCGAAGCTCTTAAGCGTAGAAAAATTTTAATAAAATTCCGACACATTTTTATTCGAATTCTTTTTAATTAATGTAAAAACTGTGAAGTGTGCGGCAGTATTATTTTATTTAACGATTATTTTATCAACGTTTATAAAACACAATCAAAGCCACGCTTACAATTCTCTCGGGTCTCTGAAAGCAATCATGGTGTAATGGCAAATAGTCTAAACGGGTAAAACGGGTAATTAGTTTGTTCTACAGCGGTGACGTAGTCTACGTAATACTCCATCTAACCTGAGTATCGTCAAACAATGAGCTCTTAGCCAAAGTTATTCAATCCGTCCTACTTGTACTAATTTGCAACTAAAATTGAAATGATCTCATTTATTAGGGCAACGTAAAATATATTTCAGTTAAGCAGATTAATTAAGTCTATTATGACGATATTGAATGTTAGTAATTATACTCAATGAAATGACAGCGAAACCTGAAATGGAGTAATTCTTTGAACGGATTAATTATAAGAGGATTTATGGGAAACAAATACAATTGAAGCACCATTCAACGTCTAGTAACGGAGTTTTACCACACGAAAGGAAAGATATAAGACAAGGAATTAATGTACTTCATAATAAATATAGGTAATTCTCATTTTTTTAAACAAAATAAAACTTTTTGCAACAAGGTTATGGAAAGTTATATAATAATAAAACAATATCTGAGGATTCGCTCTAAGAATATTTAAGCTAATAAAATCTCGCTACTTTTGTTAAGTCATTCATTGAGCCTCATCCATAATTCGCAACAAATTAGCAATGCTTCGTATTGGCTTCATTTAATAAATTCCTCACTCTCGTAAGTTCTGGAGTACATTAAATTTTCACGAAATTGCTTTCCAACTTTTCCTCTCTCAATAAACCTGAACTCAATTTACGAAGGCATACTTTAGATCACATAGTTGCCTGTTGTGTATTAATTACCACCTGGTTACATTCTTTGTTTATTTTCACGCTTCATTCGCTCGGTTATTTGATATGGACTGTGAACTGATCGCTGAATCTGAAATTGTTTACAAACCAAATACAAAATGGTGAATAAACTGAATTTGATCGCGTTACGAGTTTATAATTAATCAAACACGTTTATGTTTGTGGTCGTGTAAAATTTTTGTTTTCAAAATGTTAATCATTCATCGAATAAAATTATCGAAAACAGTTCTGAAATAGTTTTCTCGACATGAATATGTCGCTATTAATAATTTTAACTGTTTCATATAGCGTGTTGCGGTTTGAGCTCGTTCGCTGGCCACTTTATCCGGGTGTCAGAATTGAAAATGAGCTGGTTCCGTAAATGGACTATTACCTCAGTTCGTAACACTCGGGGCAGCTGGCAGCCCTACGAATATAGAGCCAGCCGAACTTGCCTTAATAATTCAACAGTGCAATGCTTTTACAAAACCTGTCGGCGTCAATCCTAATTTAGCGCCACCGATCGGGCCGCTTTCGGAAAGTGTCGCTAGACAAACCTAATGGAACTCTCCTGTACTCCGCTGAATTTCGCCGATGCAAGTCTAAAATAATCGCCTATTTGCTGCGATACTAAATTAGAATCTTGCTACGGAATTGCACTTATCTGATGTAGACGAGTGCATTTTGTAGGATTACATTTTAGGTGTACCTTCTATCAATATTTTTCGTACTTTATATAAGTATGTAAATAATTTGTTGTAATAATTAATTAACGTTTATGCATTACCTACACACAATTTGCGACCAGATTGACATGGTATTGCTAATGCCTACAAACTGATTCTACATACATACCTACACGCTTTGAGTAGTCCGAATGGATACAAATAAATGCTGTAAGCATACACGCTTTAAATTGTTTTTGGTAACACAGTAAAAAAATTTAAAACTATGTATGAAAATAAAATGAATTAGGTATATACAAAAGGTATAATTTATAGTAAATTGAAGTCAATTGAACAACTCATATTTGTGACAAAGCACTTGTAAAATTGACACAATATTAAAACAGAACCCATTATAAATTTTTGGCAGCTCTCGTATGGAATATAAAGCGCTGCGGCGAGCATTCTTGACTCTCTAGACAGAACTGCATATCTTAGCAAATTAATAAACTATTTGGAACGATGAGAATATAAGATAATTTTATTAAATTATGGTGCCATTTCTATGAACCCCATAAGACTTATGATATCTTTCATAGTTTAAAATATATAACTTTGACGAGCTAAAGAGTTAGTCAGATTTTTTGTTTTTGATTTTCTTATTCTCATGAGTAACAAATTAAAGATTTTGGTAAAGTATTTAGAATTGTTATGTTATTATTTTCTATTTCGCAACATTACTACGTCTCAAACACAATCTCGTAATTAGTCAGCCTACAACTGACCTTAATGTAATGAAAGCGACTTGTTAGTGTAAATTTCGTATTTATAATAATTTTTGCCGGTTGGAAAGGAAGTTT
Organism: Noctuana lactifera; assembly: GCA_018231305.1. Classification (NCBI taxonomy): domain Eukaryota; kingdom Metazoa; phylum Arthropoda; class Insecta; order Lepidoptera; family Hesperiidae; genus Noctuana; species Noctuana lactifera. The sequence continues at coordinate 2,708 of DWAV01002758.1, read as the reverse complement.
CATTTAAAATTTTATTATTTTATTTTAGTCCACAATCATGTAAGAAATCGTGAAATGAATATATACTAAAATAATAATATTTTTTTATCTTAAACCTAAGCTTGAACTAAGTACACTTACACATAGTAATATTTGGTTCAAAATACTTTATTAGTATGTAGACATAGACACAGATAATATGTATTACAGGCTTAGTTACGCAATAAAGAGAATTTCTGTTAATACAGAGTAGCTTCCGGCAGTTCTCAGGGGAGAGATAATGATGTGTTCTATTAGTACCTTTCCCTTTCAATATGTGCCTATACTATATACTTATTAGTAAATAATTAATCATTGTTTTGGATAAGTTTATTATTTGTAAACCAATTTTCATGTATGTTTTCAGCAGGTTGTAAGTGTTACATATAGCATATAATTAGAAAATGGATGAGAAACTCTGAATATATAAATAATGTATTTAGTTTTTAGAATTTTGTACGGTAAAGATGCCAACTAAACCGCTTTTATTCTACGAGTATGTTACGTACGTACATTGACGAATGAGCGAAGATGCAGGCAATGGCAATTCAATATTAAATCAATCCAGTTTTAAAAAAAAACGAAATCTAAACAAAAATAAATACGTAAAATTCCGGTAATCCAACTTGAGTATTTTTGGGTGTTTCCAGACATTAAAATTTGAAAACCGTTCGTGTAGTAATACTTACACTAAAAATAAAAAATACTTTACAGTAAAGCTAAAAGCTTGGGGCTGTTTCCGTGCTTATAAAATATCCATTAACACGGTGCCGCATTTTTGGGAAGTGTAAATCGATTAATTTAAACGGCGTCCTTACACACTGTGAAGTTTTATCAGATTTCATTGTTATTCTATTTCTAATCTATTCGAACTCGGAAACCGGGCGTCGAACGCCATAATAACGTTTTAATTATTTGTAGCGTTTGGTCCCTAAACAGTTTGAACGTAAATTAGGGAATTAACGATAGCGTTTATAACGTTGGGCACTAATCGAATATCAATACATTTGTGAGGGTTTTAGTAACAATATTCAAATATTGTAACGAATTTGATAATGACGCAATGAATTATTAGAAAAATAATGATATACTGACGATGAAATAAAAATGTTAAATTACAGACAATTTGAATGTTTTTCAAATATAGTTTATAATTTTAGCTAAATACATGTTTAGATAGATTTAATACACAACCATTATGTATAGGTACATATACCTAATTAGAACTGAAAATTACAACATGTACCTACCTACATAGGTACAGATATTTATAAACTATTACTATGACAAATTTCTGTAGTATCTATTTCCATAAACAAATATTATACTTACATAACATAGTACCGTAACGGTTTGTAAGTGGCTATTGAAAATAAAAAGAAGCGCTGTAACACTGTGTTCGGAATTTGTACATCGTTTCAACAAAATCGGATGAAAAAGTAAATCTTTCTGCCGAACAGTAAGCTCGCAGCGTGCTTCCATTTTGATTGAAAAGCGAAAACTACAACGGAATTAGGTAGCTACAAGCCGACCCGAGTTCGAAGGTAAAACGAATTTGATCTGTTCCTGTTGTGAATTCAAACACAGCTGGTGCCGGTGCCAGGGCGCTCAAAAAAATTGTGCGCTGAAATCGCTAATCGTTATTTCCACCTCGCTCGCTGTCAAACAGACGATGAACTTCGCAAAATGTGGCTACATGGTCAGTTATCTATGGGACTTGTCACATAAAAAGCTAGATAAAATAACATAAACTTCAATTTTCTACTTTGACTATGCCAATACTTTGAAATACTGATACTTTCAAATCACTCTTAATTAATTCTTATTCAATTATTTAAGAAACTACTATCGAAAGAAATTGTTAGGTTCAACATACGAGTACTTTAAAGCAAGATACTCGTATGTAGGTACTATTTTCATTATTTAGTATATACTACAAATAATAATATCACCTATCTCCGTTGCTCAAAATTTCTATATTGCCATACAGATACATACTCGTAAGGCGATTAAGTGAGCTTTCTTAGATATTTATCTCAAGGATCAAAATATTCATCGCTTCTATAGAATACGAGTAGTTATACGGTAGCTGTATGAGTGCTAGGCTAGGAACGACCGCGCTTTGTTTTGCACGTTGCTACGCGCCAGTAGCTCGTCTCGTCTAAAAGTAATTGCAGCAATAATTTATAATCTGGCACCTGCAGGCGATCTATTACGCGACATTTAATCACAATGACCTGACGTTTAAATACGAATAGCAACTTGCTGCTGCATGGGTTTGGGATTATTTATTGATTATATTTGTTTCTTGTTTCAGTAGGAAAATTTTTATGTGAAGCTTTTAGTAAACACATCTGCATTGATCGTCTATGTACTACAATATGAGTACTGAGCAGAGTCCCTTCTCTCAGATGAGAAACCATAATTTATCCTTCACGCTGACCACGTGAGAGTTGGTGGACATTACGAAGAACAATCCAGACATAATATTATTATGACTGTTGAAATATATAATAATTTCTGTATCTGTTATATATCCTAGGTATATAATTAATATTAAATACTTTTTGGTAACTAGAAATTTTTAAAATTACTGGCATAAACAGGCAGATTAAATTTTTCTTTATTAGCATTGTAACTGAAACGGATTTCTAAAAATGTTCCCGGATACATTTATTTATTTGTTATAT
>DWAV01002757.1:0-10668 GCA_018231305.1 Noctuana lactifera | reverse complement strand
GGCACGGGGCTCTCCCCACAACCGGGGAAGGCCTGGAGCATACTCCACCACGCTGCTCCAATGCGGATTGGTGGAGACTTAAATTAAATTTGATATTTGAGAAAAATTTCTAAAAAATTACTAAGAACCGCTAAGAAAACAGTTCTTTATTGATAAGTCTTACTTGATTTGATCATTATGTTGCAATCTAATAGGTACCTACATAATAGGGTAAAACTAATTTCTTACCTTGTAACACCATCCTAATGTTCACAATAACACATCAAATTGATTCGGTTAGGCAAATTAAACCGTCCACCTAACTAACATTGACGTAATTCTAATTTGCCCGTAACTCTTATAAATACAGGTGGTATTTGCAAAGCGTGCTCAGAAACAGTAAATAAAACAGTCCTCTGCATTTCAATAGCTACCTACTATCAACTAATATGTAAACTAAATTACTACTAATTACTATTATTAACACTATTGTTTTACACTACAATTGATTGAATTGAAATGTGTTCATCGTGGTAATAACACAATATTTAAGTCATGATAAGTCGGATGTGTAGAAGTTACGACAATTACAATTTGTCCACTTAATAAAAGCACTATTTATGTTGCTTCAGTCGTGGTAGCACGACAGAGGGTCGTGGGTTGCGATTACATATCACAAGCCGTGTCGTATATCGTTCAGTATTAGGTATGTAGTCGTTAGGTATAAAAGTTACACTTTAATGATGCGACCGCGGCCTTCATTCCTTTGTTCATTGTTCGTCGTCATTATTATAATGTACATATTTTCATGGGATCTATTTATTTTTAGTCCCATTTGCAATCTGAAGCCAATTCTGTACTGCAATAATGAGCAAAAACTTAGTCACGCACGAGCTCAATATTATACATGCGTTTCGCTAAAGCCAATAAAAGGAAGTTGATACGACCGCCATCAATCATAATCAAACGAATCGGCGTAGTGGTACTTTTTATCAGTCCCCTAAAACAATTATCAGATGTTATTATTTACTTACAGATATCGGAAATTAGATAATGGTAAGTGAAATTATGTAGCCCTCAGAGATAGGCGACCCCGATTGAAATTCTGAAATTCAAATTACTTCGCGACCAACTTTAGAACACAATCGAGTCTTTTGGTAGAATGGAACTTTGTATACAAAAGTCCTTTTTTAATTTATTCGCGTTGGTAAATACGGGGCAACTTAAGTGAATACTTAAAGTCCAACTCAAATGTTGCTGCCATTTCATTTTCATTATTCAATTTTAGTTTAACGCATATTAGTTACATTGTTTGTAATGTCGTGTAATTTTAAAATGCGATGCAAAATGTTAGTGGCGGTAGCAAGCAAAGCAATTACTTACTATGGCAATTTTTATCGTATGGTAATAATTGTAACCGGTATGCATCTTTATCCACTTGTCTGACTGAAACCGAATAAACAAGCGAGAATTTAAAATATTTATTTGAATGTAATATTATATATTGTATTATTATATCATGGAAGACGATACGATTGACGATCTTATTGCTAAACTTTCAAGCAATTATTGGAAATTGCAGGATTGGAATCCGAACCCACCGGAACCGTAGGCCAAAATTTAACCACTAGGATAATAGTTCTCTAAGTGTGAGTAACTTTCACTACAACTTCAAAGTAGAAATTAATTGTTTTACGGTCCAATTAACATCGTCTTACAAAAATAGGTATTTATCTTTATCCATTATTCGTGCAAATCGCTTTCCGAGCCTTGATAGAACAATCCCCTCATCGCTGAAGGAAAGATGCAAAGAGATGGTTAACAATTATGCAAACCCTGGGGCATGGACGAAGAAACTTGATCAAGAACCACTTATTAAGATATCGCGGTCACATCGGCGATTACGCAACGGAGGAGGCAGGCCGAGTAATTTCTCCATGTAATATCGGACCGCGGAATTACCGTGACAGTCATCAATAATTTTACCGTTCCCCGCAGCTTTCGAGAACGATGATAATCGATTAATGCAATCTAAACGTGTGAAGGCTTCAGATTTATTATGAGCCTTTATCTCGCATTATTAAAGATGTTAGGTGCGATACACGCTCGCTCAATCAGCGTTTACGAACAAGATTAATCTGCGTGACAACGCCAACAAGTAATTTTTGGACATAACGTTCTGCGGCGCGAAATCGAAGTCTTTACATGAAAGGATTTTATGATGAAAATGTACCGACCGTATTAATTTTTTTTAATTCATATACCTACATATTGTGTTTGTTCGTCGTTAGCCAGGCTGACCAACGCGGCCAAATGAAGACCTGGATTTGACATGCCTTTCGAGAACGTTACGTAGATCTTTTATCATACCTAATATTTTCTAATATTAGATATGATATAACTATCTAATATTTTTCTTTAATTAAGATTTATCTACTTACTATTATAACTCTATCAGTAAATAAGAGAATACAGGAAAGGTAAGGGAAGGCAACGTTAGTTAACGTTAGAAAAAACTACCTAAATGATTTTTCTAACTTTTTTGTAGATCAAAAATTTTACTGCATGAAAATATTGAAGATCTTTTTTCCGATATTTCAATACAACAAATCGTTTTTATACACATGATTACCTAAGTATCTGTAGGTTCTCAAAAATAACTTGAGTGTACCTAATCGACAATAGCTTTGCACGCCTGTTCTACATTACACCGTAATAAAATATCGGAGACATCAATCACTCCAAAATTAAACTATAGTTAGGTAACAATTTCATAGTTGACATGTTGCGTGCTCGCTCCCGTCTGACTGCGGTCAATTTACATCAAATTACATCGAATGTCATTAACGGAATTCCACTTATATTCACGTATAAAACCCAAAGCATCCTTATTGCAAGGAATTAAGGACGATATTCAATTTTGAAGTCGTTATTGAAGGGATTTCAAGCTGTGAGCTAAAAACTGCAGCAAAAACCAGGTCCCACGAAAATGGACGCCACAGACGACACTGAGGTGACTTTAATGACAATTTAATAGCATCGCCTTCTGTCGTGAGAGGGAACGTGTAATCAGCGCAAATGATAACAGGCCATTCTGTAAGGTCCTGTCATACCCACCATACTAGAAAGGAGTAACTACCTAATGATTAAAAATAGCAAAATATTACAATAATGCATAAATATGGACTATAAAAGTCCATATTTATGTAACGAAAAATGAACAATATTAGCAATAACACGTACCTATCTAATAATTATAACAGTTATAACAATAAAATAATACTTAACTTAGGGTTTGTTTTATGAAATAAAAAACAATACTATAATAATAATATAATACAAAGAGTATTATTAAATTTAATAATTCTAAAAAACTTTTCTTTTGTTGTACCTACCAGCATGTTATGTAGGTACCTATTCTCCGTATTGCCAATTTGTTTTTACAACGTAAGTATTTAAAACAACTTTCGATAGAGGTAATATCGTATTTTAAACGCTGTACAACGTAATATGACATGTACCTTAGTATGCCGTTTTTTGTCAGGCCAACAAAATGACGCTTCTTAGAAGTGAAACATTGTAATTTGACTACATATAAAATTAGGGTGATGTTTTAGAAACAGACACTGTTTTGTAGAAATAAAATACAGTTAGAACGACATTAGATTCATTTACGTTTTCTGTAATTTCTTTCACATATTATCAAATTGATTAAACAAAATTATAATTAATGTTTATTGTATAGGGGGTATTAAGCAAAATCACGAAACGAAACAAATTTTACTTAAATCGATTTATTTTCAATAAATTGCATTTTGCCCATTTGAATAATTATTATTGAAATGACATTTAATGTCTATACAAAATACAGTTATTTACTAAATACACAAAACAAGAACAAAAAGCAGTTTTTGTTCTCGTATGTTCATAATGTCCTTGTAAATTAAATTGAACTACCTCGATTACCAGGTTGAATGGAATCCGAAAGCACTTTTAAAACCGGAAATCCAATATACATTACGGCAATAACATTAAAATGCTATCTTCCAAGCAATTCGCAAGATTTACTTAAATTGGACCCTGGAATTATGTTACGGCAAATTTACACGGTTCATTTAATATAATACCACAATTTTTTTCTCTAAAGTCAAGAGATTCTAGCGTAGATGGGTACTTGACGTTTTATATTCACTCCGAGTCTTTCTGTGCACGCGATGTCTTCTTAGTATGCAGGACTAGCGACGACACTTATTAGTCTCAAAAATTTCGAGAAATTTCCAGAATCTTCCCTTACCCGGATCTCTCAAAGTTTCAAAGCGAAATGTTGAAGCGCTGGTCGCATTTAAAAGTTAGGTGGGTTGGTAGGTATCTTATGTTTAATACATAGCCGATATTGCTTTTGATAAAGCGGTTTAAACGAATCTAAAATTTAAAGTGCGATCGAATACTAATGCTTGAAGGTTTTGTTTGTAGCGCGGTCATAAATATTTAGTCGTACAGCTGGAGCGAACATATTCGACGATAATAATAATGTTCTACCTTAATTTTTTGAATACTATCCCCGCTTTATTTTCAATCTATTTAAATGCGAATGTTTTCATAAAGTCCAAAATTTTAAGTCCTTTGTAAATTCAATCATTTTATACTTCCATGGAGTATGCTCCAGGCCTTCCCTGGTTGTGGATAGAGACCCGTGCCCAGTAGTCGGACATAAAATAGTTGAAGGCATACCATTACCATATTCAAGGTACAAGCCGAATATTTTGATAGGCGTATAAAGCGAAAAAAACATTGTTCGTGTCGAATCAAAACAAATTATTCATATTCGTGTTTCATTGTTCTATGATGACCCACAAGTTTTGGACTTGTCGACATCATGGGCCGTCTTTCGTAAGAGAAAAACAAAATGTTAATTCAATCTTGTCACATTGATGTTATAGTATAAAAATTAATGTTGTTTTGTTGTTCGGTTCTCGAGTATTGAAAGGTGATGGAATTTTATACTGTCTCATTTGAAATTCAAATTTTGTATTGAACTTAATTTCACAAGATCTGAACATTATAAATTTTGTCGTACATATCTATTAGATAAATTATATAGGTACCTAATGTACATCATTCTACATAAATCAACTCAACTGAAAAGGTAATACCCCCCATTAATGCCCATTTTAATAATACCTACTGTGTACACTATTATTATAATAACAAAAAAACAATATTTTAGGTATATTTTATATATATTAGATACCTACGTAGTAACAAAATGAGAATGTAGGATATCTACTTAATGTAACACTTAACATTGCATTGCAGCTTTTGAACTATTTATATCCATACAAACTAAAATTGTGCTAAAGAACCTACATAAAGCGTCGAGTGCTACTTCTGAGCATTAACATAGTGGCCTCGTATCTACTGGCCGTATTGTTAAACTGAAGCCCATCTTGAGTGCGCGATTTTTACTTATTTTCTTACTAAAAATGGATCTCAATATTAAGTTCAGTTAGTAGGTATAGGTATACATACAGTACTTACATCCAAACATGCCGACATATTTTCTTTCAGATATCCCAATAAGAAGTACCTATGTACCTGTCTGTAAGAAGAAGTAGAAGTCAAAATACAGGAAGGTCAGAAATAGGCTACAATGTTCGTGAATTGTAAAGAATCGAAATGACTAAAGAAGACAACATTGAAAAAAACAAAGAAAGAAAAATTAAAGATTATTATTTTCGCAGAGCCTATTCTATATTCGCACCGCGATCTTGTAAAATTGGAAAGAATGCCATGGGCTTATTATGAAATGCGATACTTGGCCATTTAAAGGCAGATCTGTACAACCATCCGCCGATGTTAATGCCACTTTTTGCGTTGCGCCTCTCATACTACATAATTGGATCATATATTCCACGTGACATTGGAATTGATACCCAGTTTTTGCATTGTGTAAAAAATCGCAGGATCACCTATCGTCTATATTTCTTGTGGCTGTTTTTAAGTGATATGTACGTGTTTACAATTGTAACATTTATAGAACATGGAGTTGCTATTTGTTGTTATTGGCTCAGTAAAATACTCATGGAGATACAGAGAGGAAAGGACGTAAGCAATTAAGTACTGTCGCCTTCAATTGAAGCTCTACGTGAAAGAGGGGGGAAGGCATGGCGAAATCGTCGTAGGAATGAAGCCGAACAAGGGGAAGCGGGGAAGCGCGTTGCGCGTCAGAAACAGTCTACAAAGTTTGTAAGAAAAAATACCATTTTCCTAAATTTTCTTTTTTATTGTACCTATCTATTTGTAATCTATTTCCTGTTAGTTTTAGTACAAAGTAACTTCTCTCAACTGAATGAGGCCTTGCGCCACAGTATCTTCCACCATGGTGCTGTCTATGAAAATACTCATTAATTTTTTGCCACTAGCAGTAATCCATCACTTAATATTTAGGTGTAGTTAGCATCTTCTAACTTTATGTCTATCGTCAAACTATATGACTATATATCATCTAACTATATGTGATGTACATCATTTATCTTATTTAAAATATTCATTTTTCATCATTTATAATATTTTAATATTATAGTTGAATATTAAACAAAGAAATGAAGAATGAAATATCGCAAAACCATGGCCTTTAAACCGCTCTACGCTTCCCGTAACCACAAACAGTTAACCATAAACAACAGTGCAACACTGACTTAAATGGACGTTTGTTTTATACTATTCAAAGAACTTTTAACACAAATAGGGATGCTAAACACTATTCACCATTATTATGAAAAAAAAAATTCGTATACTTTTTTAAACATTAGGCAGGTAAACATTATCTAAATATTTGATGACGTGAATCGATCACTTTAATCACTAAATTACAAATTCGGTCGTTTGTCTTTCTAACGTTAAGCGTGAAGTCACATGCTCTATTGTTCATAATAAAAAATGTAAGAAAGTGTTACGTTTCGACAACTTTTTAAAAGAATTTTAATTGGGAAGCAAGAAAGTAAGAAAAACTATTTATTTTACAAGCTTCATACATAAACACATAATACCATAAATCGGCTCCACCAATCCGCATTGCAGCAGCGTGGTGGAGTATCCTCCAGGCCTTCCTCGGTTGTGGGGAGAGACAGCAGTAGGACATAAAAAGGGTTGAAGGCAATACCATAAATACAGTATACAAATTAAAGTAGTCATATTACAGAAATCAAGACTATTATTCTTATTTACATACAAAAAGGAGCAAAAATATTTTCAAAATAGTTATAAATGTACACCAATTAGAAGCAAATGAAATTCCTTAACAGCAAAACTGTTCCCGAAACAACACCACAACAATCGACTTAAACGTCGAACGGCCGAGTTACTGAACAGTCGTACTTCGCCACATTTCCTGTAGAATTACTCGCAGCTACACGTTTGTACCTTTTATAATAATTTTAGCCGATAATGCGAAAAATACGTGCCTCTCGCCGTCTCAGACCTACGCGAGTGGGACTTTATTGCCACTTATTCCTCTCGAATGAAGCCAAATTATAATCTTAATGTCGAAATATTCCTCTTTGATTCTTATTGCGAAAACAATACACAGCTGCTGCCGTTCGGTGTTTCTATTGTGTGAGCTTTATGCGTATAATAGCTGCGTTATTTTGCGTTTGTTGTGTGAAAGTGGAGTAGATTAAGCTGAATGGGGATTGCTGATAGGGATTGATTTGGTTTTTGGGGTATGTTAGCATATTATTTACTTACAATACTACCACTGTACTATTATATAAAATTTGATATAATAATATTATACCTAACGATGAATTTCAAATTTTTGTTTCGTGGATCTGGGTAAGGAGATCTTACCTTTATTTTTTTTTAATTATATGTGTTTTATAATATAACATATAATGCATGTGAGGTCTCCACCATTCTGCGCTTAGCTACAGGTGGACTAATATGGTCTTAATTGACCCGTGCCTAGCAGTGGACAGTACTTACATAAGACTTGAAATACATATATATTAAATGCATATCTACATAATACGAGTATATTAATTCATGTGTTCAATATGTAGATTTTAAATTCAGTATTCTTTTATTGTGTTTTTTGGTCATATTTTGTAAGTTATATGAATTTTTGGATTACAATAAATCACTCCCAAATTTCGTTTAATTTAAAAGTTAAATTACAAATTTATTTATAAAATACCTATAGTACCTACGGTAACTACGCAAATCCCAACGTTATCGCACGGATGTAAATTATACAGCAATCAGTAACCTACGGGTATTAAATTTGTATACACCACTTCAATCCACGCTCAAACTGGCCTTCAAATATTTCAATTTATTCAACTCAAGATTGACTCCTCCATCCGACACTCAGAAGCGTCGATCGTGCGATAAATCAATGATAAATGATCACTGAGATAAGTAATCCTCAAAGAACCACCATACCGGCTCAGTAAATATCATATTTCAATCATATCTGCTGCAAGTCTATTCCGTATATTGACGTTTCGTGCATCTACCGTTTTTGATGATAAATATTTTATCTGTGGTGCGACGGAATTCGTTCGACTTGGATTCAATTCGCCTGCGTTTTGAGAGCAGACTGGCTTATCTACGATCTACAGCTTTCTATTTATAATCGAGTTACGCAGATGGTATTGATAGATACCTATCTAATGTTATATTAATATCTTAGTTTGTTTTATATTTCTTTTTAGCTTCAGTTACTTTTGCTTTTCCTACAACCTCTAAAATCACTTTCATGTCTACTATCTATGTAAGCCACAAACGTTAAAATTAAATAGTTATCCAACCTTCTTGATATATAAACGATATTATGTAGGTACCTACCTAATATGTTTTAGTAACTAAATTATAAAAATATAATAATGTTATAATGTACGTGTTTTGTAATTCTGTATTCAATTGTATTCATTTTGAAATTCCGGTTTTTTTTTAATATTTTTTCTCACTTATTTAAATCTCAGAAGCATTATAGATACAATATACATTGAAAAAAAATTGTTATATTACAAGTAGTAGGTACCTATGTACTTAATGTACATTAAGAATCTTTTTCCCAGCCCTCGTTTATCAATAATTTACTAAGTAAATTATGGTATATATTAAAACAGTACACGGAGATAATTAAATAACTTGTACAGGAATATTGTAGCAGAATATAATCATACCGGTATCGCGTCGGCACTTTAATACCGTAAATAGAGGGTAATGAAGTTGCTAGAGCTTATCAGCTTGCAAAACAATATGGCTAATTACTCGAATGCGGCGCTCTATAAAAATATTTATAAATAAATTTCTTGATACTTTGTTTTTTTATGGTCTAAGCCTAGTAAACAGACAGACGAGCCACATGGTTAGTGGTCATTTTTGCCTATCAATATGGTCAACACCAAAGAAGTAAAGTGCGTTGACGACTTTGAAGGCTGAACTCTTTTAGCGCTATTATTTTAACACCATTAAATGGAAAACTTTTTCATTAAATTTTGTATTTAACCGGGACGGGTAGTAGTATTTCAATAATGACCATAAATAAATTTTCAATTATTAGTCTCAATACCGACTTTAAGTTATTCTATAACCGAAAAAATCTCTTACATGAAAAAAAAATGAGCTGTTAAAAAATTTCTTGTGTTAAAGTGACACATTTACTGTAAGCAGTAAAATTTTGATTAAATACTTCTGTATAATAATTGCATATATTATAGAAAGAAATTCTTATAAAACATTGTTCCTTGAACAAGCGCTGTCGCACGAAACCACCGCGTATCGAGACGCCTAATGCATAAAATATGAATCGTCTCTTTGAATTTGTCATATCATAAAATGATAGCAATCTTCTCCTTGCAACAGAGCTCTGTGTTTTTTTTTTCTAAGACATCATCTTCGTTTATAAAGTGAAGTTAATGTTCTCCCAGACTACAGATTACGGACTGACTCTTCAATGTCGCGCAAAAACCTTTAGAAACATGAATCTATGGAAAGTTACCGTTATCAAAATTTTAAAATAAATTACTGCTATCTTTAAAATGTTTATCAGGTATCTTTGGTGCATTATAAAGAGTGATTCATTATATTCTATATTATTTCCGGTTTTAATGGTATCCCGAATTGAATTACCTATAATTTAGTTAAGGTCTTCATACAACGCAGCTTCATTTTTCCACTTTATTTGGAATAAAAACCCATAAATTCCAATTTAAGATAAGTGGATGCCCCACGCCTAGTATTTTGCCGAGTTTTTTTTTATCATAACTTTGAGTTGTTTATGACAGGCTGCGTCGCATGCGCATTAATAAGTTGCCTTATTTCTGCAATAAGCACAACAGAATTAATGCACCTTTGTTCTTCTGTATGTAATTTAAATTGATAACTCGGAGACGATATTTATAAGGATAATTATGAGTGGTATTGAAAAGATGACAAAAACTTATAAGGAGATGCTATGTGTATTGTGCTAAAAGAAACATTTATGGAATGTAGTTACGAATGTCTTAAAGCAAGTTTTATGAAGGATAATTAACAGATTTTTTCTGGATCTGTATCACTTATTAGCAATAATGTTATATCGTTCATTGGGAATTCAATTACGTTCTTTTACAATAACTTTTAATTAAATTACTCGTTTACTAAATAACCAAGCTGTTGGAACTTTAAAGATTTTAAGATGGT
>DWAV01002756.1:0-10672 GCA_018231305.1 Noctuana lactifera | reverse complement strand
CGCGTAGTAAACACGGTAAGATGACGTTGCGAAAATAAAGTATACAGTCACACCACGTGACATTATCGTAGATAAAACAAACACCCTAGAGCCTTGGTATTTGAGACAGCGATAATAAAAACGTTTACCCATCCGGCAATGTGTTAGACTCGTAAAAATATAGCTCGTAAACCTGTCTTACCGGAATCTCCGGTAACCGCGGCTTAACAATGTACGCATACGGCAGTATCTTCTGCGCATGCCCAAGTCTTACTCATTCCGGACTATTTGTTTTGTCGTTACACTATCAAAAAGCTTTGGATTGCTCGCAAAGTAGCATCTATCTGCTATCATTTGGTGGAATCTAACAGCTTGCAGTGTTGTTTAACGTCCATCAGTTAAAAAACAGTGTTTGTGCCACAGTTTTCACGCCATCAATCACGCACCTGTCAAGATTCGCGCCAATACTTGACGTTTGACCGCGTGGAAGATTCAAAAGAGTTAGCGGACTGCACGTGGGAACTCCACTGAATCTGGGTTACATTTCTCTGTGTTATTCGTCGATTCGGTGTAAAGAATTCGCGTCGGATTGAATTTACACGTGAGTTATCTGCAATACGACGTAACTAGGCCGCAGAATCAGCCGCGCGGCAAATCTTCAATTCGATATCGGTCTACAGACATATTATTATCAGTTTTAACACCGCAGTGTGAACTTGTACTCGGTGTGGTGTTGAACTTTCATTCGCTGCATAGACGGTGCAACTTTTATTGACTTTTCGGTGTATTCGATTGATTTGAGCGTTCGGTTCGCTTTTGAATCTCGAATAGAACTTTTGACAACTTTTCATTTATTGGTGCGGACAGTTAATCGCAGCCGTTGTATAGGGCCAAGATGAATATAACTTCGACGACGGATGGTATGTATAAAGAACTCTAATTGATCCATAGTGAGCATCTGCAACGTGAAAAGCTGCTACCTAATTGCTTGCACTTCGATGCGTACCGTTGCGGAATTTTTTTCTGCTAACAAGATTGGACCTTAAGGCTTAAGCATTAGTGTGAGATTACGATAACAGGGTTAACTGGACTTGCCGTCCGATTTGAAGCTTTATCGCGATAAAGATAAGGCAGATAAGGATTTTATCAAGTGTTTAGTTTTATATATGGATGAAGCGAGGTTCTTTCCAGCCACAAATGAATGTTAGCGTGTGGTGAACATGCTTTCATGTTACCCATTCTCAGTCTAGTTCTAAATTACTTTTGTCAGGCAAATGTTATTACGTTGATCGGAGTTTGGGGAAATAATATTGTACCATTTTATGAATTTCATACGTTTATCTGTGTATCGCGTGTCTGTTAATGCGTACAAGATTCTCCAGTATTAACTTAAGAACATCATCTGAATTAAGACGAGACCTGTATTTTTTAATTAATTAAAACATACCGATAGCCTATCTAGAATATGTACAAATATTTGTATGTCATTATTACTTTGGTACCAAACGTGATGAGTTTTTGTCCACTAAAACTCCAGCGCACATAGGAGATTTTGGGATCACTATAAATGCACGCTACGCTCATGGGACTCTTACAGAGGTAAGAAACCTTACCCTTAAAGGCCTCTCCTTATTAAGTGTAGCAGTTTACGACCACTGCAAAAGTAGCCAATCATCTTATTCTTAATAAATAGCAACCATTCACAACACAAGCAATCTTATATAGGACTTTTATTCAAGGTTGGTTGTGAAAGTCCATGGGTTGTTTCGATCACTTAACATCAGGTCACCTGCACGATTGTTTGCTACTTGCTTGCACCTTTTTATGTCCCACTACTGGGCGTGGGACTGCACTTAGAACCGTAAGAGGCTTATAGCATACTCCAACACGCTCCTGCAATGCGGTTTAGTGTGTGGGGTTAGTGGCCCGTGCACGTAAAATTTGCCACTTGCGGTCACCGGTACACCACTATCGGGTCTATGCGTGCTTCTATGTTTTCTACCCAGCGTTAGCTACTTACCACTACATAGTATAAAACAAAGTCGCTTTCTCTGTCCCTATATCCCTGTGTATGCTTAAATCTTTAAAACTACGCAACGGATTTTAATGCGGTTTCTTTTAATAGATAGAGTGATTGAAGAGGAAGGTTTATATGTATAAACGTTCACAGTTTTTTTGTAGTATATTTCACCCGTTCAGCATTTCACCCGTGCGAAGCCGGGGCGGGTCGGTTTAAGATAAAAATAAGCTTAAACAGAAACGCATTTAACCATTACCTAAATACAGTAATTCCATCACTGAAAAACCGGAATTCTATGTATACTAATGAGATATCCGATACATACCATCCCAGATCGATTTCTGATCAGCGCTGCACGATAATGGAATCATTTGCAATCGAGAACGTCTCGAGATGGGATTAGGAGGCTGATGGAACCTGCTAAGGTCTGAGCTTAAAACGATCCGTTGACGTCACTACCTCTGCATGCTAAGTTGTTCCTAGTTGGCAAAAAGTGTTGTCCAATAAAACATTGATCGATGAAAATCGTTGAAATTTAAAAGGAAAAAATGTTATTTTAACTTTTAAGAAATTTTTCATGCCTAATTTAATATGAGGAATATTTTGAAGGATTTTTTAAGAGCAATTTATTAATAGCAAAAATATTGGACAGCGATGGCCACATTCTAAATAAAAAAAATGGTGTACCGAATGTTTGTAGAACAATATCAGTATACATCATCATCATCAAGTCAGAGACAGATCAGAGTCCCACTGCTGAGCAGTCTCCTTTCAAAATACGAGAATACTGTATACGTTCCACAATAGTTACAAAATGTTATTGTTTAAATATACTTCTAAAACAGAAGACCATTCTTGGTTATGTGATGAAATTCATCATTACTGCAAATGATGTGTATCGGTCCCGAAAATGTGACCCTTATCAAAATATTTACCCACAAGTTACATGTCTTATTCACTACAATTATCTCGTAACGATGAGTGGCAGAGGCTGGGATTCCATCTGCTTGGGAAAGCATTGTGTCGTGTGTTTGAAATAATAAATTATATCAGTGTCACGTAGGTACGTGTCTCTTTATTTATTTTTTCCTTTTTTTAATTTGCGTTATTTTAATTTTTATGTCTATATAGTAAGTATAGTACTATATATACTGTATGCCTTCAACCCTTTTTTTAAGTCGCACTGCTGGGCACGGATCTACGATCTATATGGAGACGTATCTTTAAAATATAGTGCCTTTAATCGGTACATATTTTGTCTTCTCTAGAATCAATCAATAACTTCCGGAACAGACTTCAATAACTTTCGTATCCAAACTATAAAAGACAATCCTCCTACTTGGAAGTTAGAGCAACTTTGTAAGTAAGGAGTTTATACAACCACAAAGGCAAGGGACTATGCTCACGGAGGTTTTAAACGAGCAAACAATGCGCGTTTCTGTCAGATTCATTTGTATCAAAACAAACGCAAATAAATTAGGCCTTGATCGCGCATAGGGAGAGCATTAAATATTTACTTGGTCATAATTATAGTTGGTGTTTCTTTAAAACCGATGGGGAAGAAAAGTCTTCGAATGGAGACCGCGTCTCGGCAAAAGGAGCATAGGTCGCCCGCCGGCCCGATGGAGTGATGACCTGAGGAAGATAGCGGGAAACCGCTGGTCCCATAGGGCACAGGACGGGGCGGAGTGGCAGAACTTAGGGGAGGCCAACAGTGGACCTCCAAAGGCTGATGGATGGATGGATCGATGGTTTCTTTAAAAGTGTCGTTTTTAAAATAGCACCAAGGCTTATAAGAAGCGTTTTCTCTTTAATTCTGTCTTTCTATTTCCTTTCGTTCCTTTCATTTTGGCTGCGTTCTACTCGTTTGCAGCGATTGAAATTATTACAGCGTTGGCATATTTGCATTTTTATGACAAGCGTATAAACGACTATTCTTACCGCGTGCAACGCGCGGTTCCAGCTCGTTTAATAATCGTCATGCGCATAGACGTTCAAAGACATATTCGTTACTTAACATACGATACGTGAAACTCAAACTCCTTTAGTTATCTCTAACTACCCTCGTGGGAGCAGTTGTGGCCCTTTTCTTTGTTGAAACGTTGCCAAATTATACAAGTACTTGTTAATAACGAGCTAAAGTTTTTTTTTTCGATTATTTTATCTACAAGGGCTTAAATTTTCTCTACAACAAGCATAAATCTTAAACAACAGCTTTATATGTTGTTTTCGAATGAGTCTATTGTGTATTTTTAGCTAAAATAAAAACATCATTGCGACTTCTATCGTATTTGAAGTTAGTCGTGGGTAACAGTGGCCACTTAACACCAAGTATTTTTGGCTTTAAAACACAGATTTTTTCGCGGTAACAAAAAAGGGAAAAATATAACCTGATTAACATTCCTCTATGTCTTCTCCGGTTTTAGTCGGGTTGTTCTCTTGGGATCTATGATCGTGGCTCAGGGGATGCTGGGGTAAATAGATGTAGGTACTATTTTATTTTCTTCGTAAATCATGTGGCCAGGGTCGTATTTTTCCACTTCGGGCTTATCGTAAACAGTGTTTTAAACAATTTATACATGAAACTAAGTTCTGATAATATGGAATGTATTACATATTTATTGACACAGAATTGTTTTAAACAGTCAGCTTGTAAAATTTTTGTACTTTATGTTCTTCACATCCAGGCTAGAGTATGGCGAAAATGACACATAAAGATTTTAAGATTATCTTGTCAGCCTGGAAGATAGTATTTTTCTCACGAAGACAATTTTCTATTTCTTATAGCTTTCACAACCTTTACCATTTCATCACAGTTGCTCTGCAAACAGTTCTGGGGAGAGACCCGTGCCCAATAGTGGGACATAAAAAGGGTTGAAGGGAAGGGACGAATAATAAAAGTACTTAATTTTCATTATTAATCTCTGTCTGTTCCTGTCTCTATTTTTGGCAAAAACATTACAAGCTGGCACAAAGCCTTAAATGTTTCTTTCCTTTGACCTCACAATGCAACTAAAACATTATTCTTGTGCTACGTACCAGGCTCTATTATAAGCATAACGGACAAGCCTTTGAGTAAACCCACTGTAGTGGAGCAGTTAGTAATTACAGCGACCACAAGATAAGTTTGTGCACTCACTCGAGACACCCTCTATAGTATAGAGTCCATACACGTAACAATGAATATAAATTGTAACTTTAGAACGAAAGAGACTTATTTCAAAAACAATGAAAAAAGGACTAAGTTCGTAAAACGACTTAAAATTACACTTCTATAGTGGAAAAAAACTGATATAATTATTTTCGTAACTCTATAATTTTCTTACCTGAATATATGTTTTTCTGTGGAGAAAAAAATTGGTAAAAAATTTAGTTTTAATACATTTTATGAAAATTTGTTTAATTATCTATTTGTTTTTGAAATGAGTCGCTGTTGTTCTAAAGGTGCGAAATGTTGCTTAACATAAATAAGTAGCAAACGACCATGAAATAGGATGGAAATGCTATCTAAAGTTGTGCACGCGGTGTCCTTAAAAGTAGAGGGAACTAACCTTTGCATTAGGAGTGATTTTGTGAACATAAGCTTATGCACTAACGCCATCTGTTGGTACATGAGTGAACTAAGTCAGTAAGTAGTGACGAGATATTTAATTTGAAAACTAACGCCATGTTAGTTATGATTATAACCATGTTGGTGTATAAGGAAATGGCATCGATAACCATTATAACTACAGTTAAATTAAAATGAAATAAAAAATTAGGTAATACACAAATGTTATGTAATATGTCACCGTTTAATTGTGAAAACCGTTAGTTTATAGACTGGCGAAAAATAGATGAAATCTGTTATATAATGCTTACAAAACGCGAATATTTCGGTCTGTATATTTTTACAAACGTGATATCGACCCAATACGCGAGAGTCTATTTATCAAGAACGTACCGCGGTGTGATGAATTTTTAATCGTAACACATGTGGACTCGTACCAAAGATATATTGAACCCATATGCGACTTTGATTAAATAAATAAATTACGTTTCTCACTTATAACCCAGCATGAGAATTATGTCATGTACCTATAATAAGAGTTATCAGAGTAATAGTAATGAATTAATTGAGCAAACTTTTAGAAAGGGAAATTATGAAAAACTTAATCACTACTGCAACAAAATACCTACATCCATAACTACAAATAACATAAATAAAATATTTTAGTGTATCATTTAATCTATATAGTATTGGTAAAAAACAAATGAAGCATACATAATATAAAGTAATATTCGCCGAAAAAGATTCTTGAATCTACTTACCAATATTTTCATTTGAATAAATTCTTCAATTTATAAGGTCTAAGACCACTTACGCCCACTTAGGCCTTATTCGAAGCCACAAACTGATTATCCAACATTAAAGAACTGTCGGTAAAGCTTGTTTGTGAATCAATTTACATAAATGTACAATGAGTTTTTCATTAAGTACTAGTTCATCGCCCGTGGCTCAGTTCATACTAAACTTACCAATTGATGTAATTTAGGTGCCATGCCAGCCGAGCGATTTCTATTTGATTCTACGCAAACCGATTGATAGGAAATGTATGGGATTATTCTTTACGTATATCTACGATTATGAGATAAACATGCCTGTCATATTAAGTCCCATTTCTTGGTCTCTCCTTCGTTAGTGGTCAACCTGTGTCGAATGTTGTCAAACTGCCCAAAGGGCCTCCGAAATGGTGAAGGAAAAAACTGTGAGAAAATTTGCATGCCCGACAAACAATATGGAGAATATTGTTTTCGATGAAGTTTACCCCCACATTTTACATGCTTGGTGGACTATAGCTAGCACTTCCAATATTTGGAAAGAGATCCGTGCCCAACAGCGGGACAGTGATAGATAATAATTATGGCAATGCACTTCGAAGAAATTGGACTTATATTAAAAAAATACTTTTAAAGGGCTAGTTTTTTTCAAAGACTTGTCAACCTCTATTCTAGATCTTGGTCTAATCGTGTACAAAACTTCGTTCTAGTTCGTCCTGCGTTTTTCGCGTATAGAATCAAATATACATAAACATACAGACAAACTTTAGCATTTATAATAAGTATTACTATGATTTTTACATTTGGAATTTTTAAAAGTAAAGATGAACGCTACGCCAATTTCAATATACCTATTTCATTTAGAGTTCTTTTAACGTGGGTGGTAACCTTTTAAAGACATTAACTGGTAGAACAAAGGTCATTTATTACAAAATTTTCATGAATAAACAAAGAATTTTAACCGCATATTTTAAAAGAAAAAGAAATATGTTTATTAAAATAACAAAAGTCCAATTTAGAGACTGCTTTTCTAAACTTCGTTCATCTCTAATAAATTAGAAGTAAGACTGAAAAATATACAAAGGTCATAACGCTAGCCTTGTTTTTAAACGACTTTAAAAAAATTAGGTTGTTATAAATTCAACTGTATTTTTTTATGTTTGTTACCTCATAATTTTCGACTGGGATTTGGATGATTTTTATTGGAAAGCCGATGGTCCCGGTTTGGTCCCATTTTAGTTTTGTCCAGTTCTGACAACGGCATCCATGAGAAAACCACATAAGGTAACATTGTAAAAACTGTTAGCCTGTAATCTAATTCGACAGTTAGTAAACTACAGAACCCTAGATAGATACACCCCTCCCTAATGGTAAGTGGTCACCGCCGCCTCTTAACACGGGCAACACCAGAGTAGTCGCCAATTCATTACCGGTTTTGAAGTCGACCTCTTTTAGCGATAACTTATTCTGAATATTTAAAACAAAAGTATTTCTTAACTTTTCCGGCGCAATATACGGATCCGCAGAGTCCATAAAATATTCAGTTGAATGATTGCCAACTTTGCAATTAGAATTTTGGATTTTTGTTTATTTGTTCGGCAATTATCCCAATTTTAGAGAAATGTCCTTAGTCTTAACTGTAAAGAAGGACTGACAAACAAGCATTTAGATGCGTGATTTTGTGCATGATAGCTACGCTACATTTATGACGAAGGTTATAGGCTATCAAGCACGTTATAATTCTTAGCGCGGGTGAAATCGCGGGTACAGCTAGTTAATTTATAATAAGCACATCATCGAGTGTATACAAATACCTTATGATGAATACATTTTTTTTTATTTTTTTTTATTAAAAAATAAGAGGTGCGGGAATTTATCCTGGACCCATCGGAACGTTAGGCTGCAATTAAACCTCCGATCATCACATCCACCTTTAAAGCCAATTATATCATAACCATTGTGGTTTCAAACCATAACCAAAACAATGTGTGCACATCATTTAGAGTTTCGCCGTAATGTTCCGCCGTAACGATTCCCAGGAGTCCATAAAATATTCAGTTGGAAGATTGTCAACTTTGCAATTAGGAGGAATATTTTAATATAATTTCCGCTGCTAGCAAATTCGGAAGTCTTCTTGTTGGGGAGTAGTCGGAAGTGGTCACAGACTACCCGTACAGAGGGTACAAAACTATACTTTTACTATAATAATAGTATGTACGAAATATCAAGTTAGAATACTTGTTTGAACTAATAGTTTTGAAGCTACAATTCGTTGAATTGTATTGAAAAACCATTTTTTTCAGAATCATGACGTCACATTCTTAATCAACATGTACTCTTTCTTACAAAGCAGACAAATGCAGTACTGCAGTCGGATTTATCGACAATTAACTCGATAGCACGGTTCAAACTTTTTTATTCATAGCTCATGACGTCACATTCTATTCGAAAAATATCTCTGCGCCGAATAAAGTGGAGTGCCGCGTTAATGTCATATATTAATTGGATACGCTTTTGGTTTATTTTTAGCGTTTGATTCGAACGATAGCTTTATTTGTATTGCAGTACTGTTATTGAATAAAACTGGCAGTGGAATCATTTGAAAATTGAATTTTTGTTGCGATTGAAACTTTTTAGAGAATGCATAGTCATAAATTGTATCTATTTGAGCAATAATAGTGTAGTTATTACTAATAATAGTACGATTACGTTAGTAATACTAGTTACAAACTTCTCACATAATTATATACAGGGTGTAATCGTTAAGTGTGCACAGGCGATTCTTCCGTAACTATTACAGATATCAAAAACCTTTAAACTGCTATCGAAAGTACTTTATGTAATGAGTAAAATGACAATAATAGCTTTTTAAAAATAAACTGAGAAATATCCAAAAAGTTTACATTAAACATTCCCGTACATTTATTATGAGATACTTAGGAGACTGTGCCTGTGTGACTGCGCCTGTGCACACTTAACGATTACATCCGGTATACATAAAAAAATACAAAAAACAAACAATTCAATCAAAATAACATTGAACCTGGAGTTAAAGAAGCTCTACAAAACCCTATAATTTTTGACTCTTTTCATCCAGGTGTTTTTGCTTACATGTAAGTTTTGTATTTTGGTTGAGGCGGTAGTGCTGATCGTAACTACGTAATGGTATTTGATGCGGCTTTTTAATAGATATGTGATTTTTAATAGATATGTGATTGAAGTGATTGAAGAGGAAGGTTTATATGTATAGACGTTCACAGTTTTTCTGTAGTGTATTTAGTATCAGCATTGCACCCGTGCGAAGCCGGGGCGGGACGCTAGTTTATTATAATAGAATTCAAGTCTCACTTGCGAAGAGTGATCGCATAGATGCTCTAACCAAGTAGGCATAAAAGTTTAAAGATAAAACCGATAATCGAACCTCTACTCTATGATGCAAGAAATTGGAAGATAATTTGGTTTTGATAGCTGCTACGTCGTAATTACTTAATGCCGTGCCCCAAGTAACGCGGTTAATCTTAAACTCGATATAGATTAAACTGAGTCCGCGCTAACGTTGTTACGTTGTTTATAACTTTGTCTGATTAACGTAAAGTTTGTTGGATTTTAGTTTCCAAATCGATATCTGCCTAAATGTAAAGTTATCGAGTTAAGTGAATTTTCGTCACAAGTTTTTTTTTATCAGTCCAGTAGTTTAGGAGCCTATACAATGCTAATAAATAATCAAATCTTTCCTCTTTATAATGTTAGTATAGTGTAGATAAATAATAAAGTGTATAATAATATTCATAAAATTATTATGTGTATTGTCTTTGTATGTGTCCATGGCACCCACGTTACAGGAAATCCTAGTCAAAATACAGGTAGGTGTTCATATAAATATACAGACTTAGGACAGGTTATAAAGATAGGTACACACAGGTGAAATAATGCTCTGGGATCAATCTCCTAAACGAGTCCTAAAGGTGTATTATTATTATTATTGAGAAAGTAACACAGACTTACGCGTTCCCTTCAACTTACTCACCATAGGTTAAGGAAAACATTGCTATGAAACTTGTGTGAATCTTATGGCGTCGGCAAATGAAATGGGAAAGACAATGGCGAACCATGCCATTATTTTTCCCAAGAGAAATGTCGTGAGATAATCCGCACTTTCAATCTCACAGATTTGTTTCACTGGCCGCCGTTAACGAGAAGCGATATATACGAGTAATAGAATAATTAAATATTATTAATAAGTAAATTTTATAGGTGGTAGAATTTGCACGACAAACATATTTATAAGGTTCAATAGTTTTATATTTAACCTTGCCTTCAACCCCTTTTAAGTCCCACTGCTGGGCACGGGTC
>DWAV01002755.1:0-10672 GCA_018231305.1 Noctuana lactifera | reverse complement strand
ATTCTTTTTATGTATGATACGAGTAACTACATTCATGAGGAAGGTTATAGGCTTTCAAGCATTACGGTTACTATTCACCGCGTGGCACAGCTAGTTTTTTTATATATAATAGTATAAAATTAATTTATTGTTTGATATTGTTCACAGGCCGGCAACAGTTCGAAATATATAGAAAATGCATTCCAGTTGGCTCTCCCTATTCTACAGATTGGTGCTGTGTAAAAAAAATGTATCTAGAGTTTATTATTATAATATAATATAATAATATAATAATTATTTAGTATAATTCTACTTTATGCATAAATCATCTCTGTTTACTATAACTCGTAAATATTTTAAACATAAATGTTTTATTGTGCTGCTTCCTCGTATATATTAATGTTAGAATTTTACTTACTTAAATTCTACGATAAAGCCTTTTATTAAATTTTTAAGAGGGGGTGTAAAGTATAGTCACTAATCTCAGCTTTCAATTTTATAGTACAGTTCAATAACCTAGATTTACCACAGATAATTTCAATGAGCGCCATCTATTAGCAAAAGTGGTGCAACTAGTACAGTTTTTTTTATTCATTTGAATGTATTTGTAACGCATATTATGCGTTGTAGATATCTATATTCATAAAAATGAATCATCGAAATGTTTGAACGTGCAAAACTATAAAATGACTGCACCAAATTTGTTAATTCTTTTTTTTGTTGTGTTTATTATAGTCAGGGCAAGGTTTGTATGAAAAAAATTTGAAATAAATAATAAACGGTAAAGTGAAAACTATGGCCTAAACTCTTTCGTATCTGAGAAGGTGACTCATGCCCAACAGTGGGACACTAAGGGGTTAATGGAGAGCAGAAGCCCTAACGTAAGGGGTTGATGAAGAGAAAAATCTTGAAAGCTTAATAAAATTTAAATTACAACAAAGAACATATTATAAAAAATGTCTCGAATTGCTATTTTTCATGTGTACGTAATATTTGTATTAACAAGCAATATTGGTATTAACATAATAATAAAAATAAATAATTTATTTTTATGTATTTACACTCATTTTATTGATTTTTTTTGTTCTGTATTTATGTAAAAATGAAAGTTAGTAATTAAATAATTGTACCTTATTACTAATTTTCAATTTAGTACCTATGCTAAATTATATCTGCGTTTTTTATTTACCTTTAGTTATAAACTTTTGTACATGTTGAAGTTATCATAATAATAATGTAAAAAATCTATATCAAGACAATAAATTAGTCTCGAAACATAATGCATTAGTTTTATTTGTCACTAGCTGCGCCCCGCGGCTTCACCCGCGTTAAGAAATTTTTCGCAACATTGCCCTTCACTGCTCTGTTCTTATTGATTGTAGCGTGATGAAAAGTATACTATAATCAGCTCAAGAGTATGAAAAATAATTGTACCAAGTTTCGTTAAAATCCATCGAGTTTTCTTCTTGTTTCTATAACGGTTATACAGACAGACAGTCACAGACAGACAAAAATTTTACTGATTGCATTTTTGGACTCAGTATCGATCCATAATCACCCCCTGATAGTTATTTTGTCAATATATTTCATGTACAGAATTGACCTCCCTACAGGTTTATTATAAGTATAGAAGAAGATAGAATAGACATACTTTTAAGAAGAATTAATAAAATGTAAAGTTATCATTCCAACCTTGTCATCAACATCTTTTTCTATGTATAAATTCCCAGGATCAACCCACTGTAAGAAAAAGGTGACTACAGCCTCAGGCGTAATATCTTGCTCCAGTTTTGATTTTATATATTTAACGGCAAGGAATGTATGCATGTACTGTCGTAACATTGTTTTTGCATAGAATATTTCGGTTAATGTATAGGGCCTGAAAGGAAATTAATATTTAGTTATTTATTACAAATAAATCATAGTATGATGTATTAATATGTACAGAGTATAATTTATTGTTATGAATATAATTATATAGACAATTCATGCAAGCCCTGTACACATAAAAAATAGTATTAGAGATGAACAATGATTTAAATTTGTTTACCTTCTACACAAATTTTTTTCAAGCAATTTATTTCCAGTCTTTAATACATCTTGTAGTACATGTATATTATAGAAATATCTTTTTAAAGTTGTGGTGTGGAATAGCTCTTTTACATGATTGTCAAGTACTTTTTCAGATACTGCCCTGAAATGAGATTGTAATGTGGATAAAGAAAATATTTCAATAAAAAAATTAGTTCTCACAAAAGTATCACTCTTAAATATAGTTAAGATTCTTAAGATTATGTGTAAAATAACTAGGGTACATACCAGTAGTATTTTGATGACATTTCATCTAAATCTTTGTGAAGTTTAGTTTTAATCCTTGAATAATACTTCAACTCATGTAACCATCTGGCAGAGTAGTGGTGCGCAATAGTCTTGAACATAATATTATCAAACCTGAAAAGATTTATGTGATTACTTGTATTTTTTTTTTATGATATGAAGTAGCATGTAGTTGCGCTGCTACCCCGGAGGCTGATGGTCGCCTCATGTAAGTGTGGCCGTATTTGTTTATTGTATATTCATTTTATCTTCTTTATTTGGTTAACTATCGGTTTGAAGAAATTTATACATACTCAAAATGATTTATGTGAATAAAGAAGCATATAGAACTGGGAGTGGCTTAGTAATTAGGAATTTTTACATAAAATTGATTGGGACTGACTCAGTGTATAATTTGTAGCTGATTAAAATGACTATACACTCTCAAACAAAGCAAAGCTGCTGAGGGCTAGATTCAAATTGTGATACTATTGAAAACAATTGATAGTCTGAATTACTCTGAATCATAATTGAACATTTAATTCAAAATAACTAAACTAAACAAAGAAACATAAAAAGTCATTATCCAAGTGGGATTGCTGATGAACTTAAGAAAAGAAGTTTTGAAAATAGTATCAAAATACAAAGTAATGGTTGGCATATTATGTGGTAGGGTTTATGGTATATAAAAATTCTAGTGCAACTAAGGAGACAAGGAAACGTTACACATTTGAATTCAGGAAAAATATGACTATGGTAATGGTAAATTGGCAGCACAAAAAAAATATTTTGAACACTCTTTTCAAAAAATAAGTAAAGATACTACCATTAAATACATATTTTTTGTTCAGTTATTATTACACTTGTTTTCATTGTGGAATTATGAATGAGACTATAGGAACAAATATTATACACTAATCGAAGATATTATATCCATATCCATTAAGTTGACTCTGGTTCAACTCAGATAGTTTACGTTAGTGTTAGAATGAATAAAATAATAAAAAAATACTGGTTCTTTAAATCAAACTACATAAACACTATATTTCGTAGATACCATTTAATTGATAATATCTAGGTTAGATTAATAAATCTATTAGTAACTTATGAGTTTTAGCACTTACATTGATGCACATTTATATTTCCACAGCAGTGTATGATTTTTAACCATATCATTGTAACGTTTGCATGTTGCGGCGAAATTAAGTATTTCTTGACAACTGTTGTTTTGTAGAATCAAAATTATAATTTCGTCTGGTAATAGATCTAGACTGATCGCATTTAATATTTCTTGCCCATCCATTTTCTTATTTATGTATTTTAAAAGATACAACAGTCGCAGCAGTAACTACGCTGCACTAAAAGCTTGTGAAGTAATAAATAAATACAAGACAGACAATACAAATGGGTAGAATGTAGTAGTATTCAATTAATGATACACATTGCACACGACACAAAGTTTAACTACTTATTAATAATGATTATGCTGTAATAAATACAATTTTTGGCTACATTCACATTACTTCGATGACTTCGATTCGATCGGACGAGTCGAGACAATCACGTCAATGTCAATATTGTCAATGTGTCAAGTCAATTGTCAATCACCACCAATCTCAGACAAGACAGTATATAAATTATAATAACAATAAAATTCGCTTCAGATCTGACACTTCACTTCCACAGAACAGACTCCTTACTCCTTAGATGAACACTGAGCGAAAAGCGGCTGGTGTCGCAAAAATCTTAAATCAACGTTAGGACGAGCGCTTTCTTGACGCTGAAATGTTTCTAAACGTCTTATTTTAAACGTTTCGGGATAGACCATAATTATGATTTCTTGGCGTGTTGGGTTTACACCGACTCGCAATTGGCCGATTTTATTTTAGATTAATTAGATTTTACTGTAATAATTTTTAACATAATCAGAAAGACATAGGTAGGTTCGCCTTCACTGTCCCTTAGTAGCTCGGGAATACATCTACGGTCTGCCTGTCGTAAGAGGCGACTAATTTAGGGCTTTTGAGCTGAATTGAGCTCTATCCCTCCAGTGGCCTATGGCCACTGTGTTAGGACGATGATGAGTGTGGTCGCTGGCCGCTCGAGACGAGCCCGTAAGAGGCGCGGCGAGAAGGACCCCGGTGCGTTATTTTGGAGATACTGGAGTTCACTTACTGTGCTGAGGGAGGCCACCCCACAATCCCACATTACCCAGTGTCATTCCCATGTTGTCCGGGTACCTTTTTAAAGGTTTCCCCTGGATTAAAAAAAAGGTCCACCTTCACTATTTCCACCTATTTCTTGAAATCCAATCCGAAGTACCGCTACAATCCCATCACGCTATCGTTGCTGCATCATAAAATTGTTTTTAGTTAGGTACCTAATTGTAGGTTGAAAATGTAGATCTAATCTATAAACGATATCGCTTTGTCCATCTATAGAAATCGATATCCTACACACGCAACCATTATAATAATATTATTCCTTATATCGTTTTCATATGTACCTAAATGGTTCCATTTCATGACACAGATTGTTATGGCATCAACGTAAAATATTGGTTATTATTCATATTATCATTATGAGAACTCCCCCTCCTTTTTGAAGTCGTTACAACAACTAAAATATTTACCTACATACACACGATAAAATTTAATCAATGGCTCTGGTTTATAGTTGTTGTTTTTGGTTTTCGTTACGGTTAGGTGGAATATTGATTGCAGTATTTTCAATAGTAAGTGTACATATAGGTACCTTTTAAATCTAAACATAAAAATGTTAAGTGATTAGAATCTTTATTATAATAATATTCTTTTGAATAATTATCCAGGTGCAGAGTTTGGTCGTGTTAATTGTCTGTTGTGTTGCAAATACTCAACTGAAAACTATAAAAGATAGTATTGCAGGAGTAATAACTTCCATGAACCTCATTTACACAAGGGGCTATTTAGAACATTTTCATGAAGGTAAGACTCTTAAAATTTTTTCTCCCACTCTCTCAGTGATTAAATCCTAAAATTTAGAATTTTCAACTCAAGTATACCTACCTACGTACGTATTATGTTATGCAGTCTATGCATCACATATTTTGTTTAGTAGGTAGTGCCTATAAAAGCTTGGATTTATTTACCAACATAACAAGTAAGTATGAAATCCCTTTATTAAATACAACGCAGAACATAGCAATCAACCACCGAGTACCTAGATCCAACGCAGTGGACCTAGATAAATTAAACAGAGATAGTATGTAGTGTAATATGTGTACCTAGTACCTAACGGTCAATAATTTTTGAAAAATCTTATTATTTATTAATTGAGTGACATGAATGATATACCTACTATTATTAATAAAAATAAATGAAAATACAAAAAGAAAACAAAATTTAATTTTATTAATAAATAACTAAAGATATGAAGGGGTCCAAACTGCTGCCTCGTGGTAAAGTTCCCAAAAGACTAGCCACATTTCCTCTCTGGATTGCTAGGCTTATCCGTTGAGCAAAATTCATATTTTGTTCAACAGTTAATACAGGCTTTTGGGTCCTCGATTATGTTAACCAGACGCGACGATATCTCTTGGTAGAAACGTCACACCTCTGGTCCCCATGGACCAATAGTCTCAACTGCAAAAGGAACAAATACGCAGCTCTCCCCCAGAACTGCGTATTTGCGCCGTTTTGCAGATTCAGCAGCACGGGCCGCAGCGCCTCTGCATTAATGGAAGTCACTGAAATGTAAGAAGGAGCTAATTGCTACTTAATAAATTAATCTTGTCAACAATAAAAAATAAACCTCACGATTTTATTTCAGACCCAGAAAAATATTTGTCTTTCGGTTTCAGTTTGAGTTGCATCTACATAATAATTTGCTTGATTTATGCGTACGGAGCCTATACAGTAAGTAAAAAAACTCAAAATTTCTATTCGTCTTAAGGTTGTAATAATGCATACAAAATTTGTACTTATACTACAATGGATGAACGTTAAATAATAGGTACCTACCTACTGTACATCGGCTTTAAGCTCCCTTTTGGCTAAGGTCGGCCGGGAGAAAAAAGCTCTCGGCACTCCTTTAAAACCTGTTTATGTAACAAATTCTTACTGTACCCATTCGTACTTATACCTTTAGCCTGATAATCAGCACAAGTGACAGCTAAACATGTGCCACTACCACTCCAGCGCAAACTCCTCATACATGAGCTGTAGAAATAGCCTGGCAGTTTTAGCTAAAATCCCAGGCTTCCTTA
The DNA here is from genome assembly GCA_018231305.1 of Noctuana lactifera. Taxonomy (NCBI): domain Eukaryota; kingdom Metazoa; phylum Arthropoda; class Insecta; order Lepidoptera; family Hesperiidae; genus Noctuana; species Noctuana lactifera. The sequence continues at coordinate 4,131 of DWAV01002755.1, read as the reverse complement.
CCACTCATACAATTCTAGAGCAAACAACGAATAAAAGCTATTTAGATAGGTACCTAATTTACAACTTAGTAAGTAGGTACCTATTTTTTTACAGCAGGCTATTAATTTGATTAAAACGGGATAGTGAAAGAATGTAATCAAAAGTAGGTATATACATGAGTATTTATTTTTTAAGATTTCTGTTTTTCTATATTCCAAACAGTTTAAAAATATTCTCATGATTGGATACATATTGGTAGAATTGTTGCGGTTGATCACTTTGTCCATAGTCATAACTACGTGGTTGTTGGTGCTTAAAGAAAATACTATTGACATTGGTATTCAAATTGGAACTAGCGTTGTTTGCAGCTTTTTTCTATGTAAGTCTAATTTTTAAATTTTATTGATATTAGCCGCATTCCAAGTTAGCCAAGTGTGGGTTGGTGAACTTCCCATTCCTTTTGAGAACTTTATGGAGAACTCTCAGGCATGGAGGCTCTGTCACGATGTATTCCTTCACCGTTACATTTGAACTTCTTAAAATGCACATAACTTAAAATATGCTTGGAATAGTCGTCGTGGCCTATTTCTTAACCACTGGGCTATCACTGCCACTAAATGCGACTATACAAATCGATTCCTTGACCTAAAAAACCCGCACTTTCCAATGTTCATCAAAATCTTAAAATATTATTATACTATTTATTACCATTAGTATTTATTATCCATAATACTTATTTTCTTTTTCTTTACAGTGGGTATGTTTTATCTGTGGATATGCGCAGCAAATTTACCAATATTGATAAACGAAATGAAATTAGACCAGCAAGCTGTTACAATTAATAAATTAAAAAATATGCTTGACATGAAAAATTCATTGAATACTCAAGGGTTACAGAAGCAAATTGGAGGTGTAGCTTCACTGAATGATTTTAGCCCCTGGCGCAAAACAGTAGATATTCATTACAAGTTTTGAAAGAAGTAAGATTTATAAACATAGGTTTGAGAAACAACGCCATTTCTTTCAGCATTTTAACCATTAGGTAACTTCTAGTAAGTATTATACTTATACGACATGGGCACACGTGTTATTTTTTTTATAATCTGGTCTACTAGTAGGAAACGAGCATGCAGGCCACCTGATGTTAAGTAGTCACTGCAACCAATGAACATCCACGTACAACCTCAAATATAAGGTAAATCGTATCTAATAGCATACGTGAAGGCGTTATTACTTATGAGGACTGAGATTGTTGCCTCAAATATAGTGTGTCCGGCAAAGTCAATTAATGTTAAATTAATTAAATCTGTATATTTTAATAGGCAACCTGGCCAAACCATATTGCTTCTATTATAATTGCTTGTAAAAAATTGAGTTTGTTTAAATACGCTTTGAATGATGCAATTCTGCAGTGAGAACACATTTTAAATAGAAACAAGCAATTTATTTATACGTTAGCCACCTATTTTTATTCGACAGTAGGTACAATACAAATATAATTTACTATTAACAGAAAACATAATTATATTAGATATTCTATTGTAAATATAAACATACTTTAAACGTAAATTTCCATTTCATAATTGAGGCTGCCACCGCGTGTGCTCTTAAGCCGAATATTTGCGAAATGTGTACCCACCCCGCCTGCTGTTATAACAGCGGAAGTACTGTGGTTTAATTCTTTCACAATTATTCCCTATAGGAAAAAATATAGCATATTAATAATTTATGCAAAAATAAAATCTTTTACTTTTACAACATTTTTTATTTGAAAACATTTTAATAGGTGATTAAAACATTATAGGTGTTTAGCTGCTTCGTCTTCATAAACTTACAGGATTTAAAATTTTGGTTAGCCACAGTGAGTTACCCAAGCATTATAAAGAAGACTTACTTGATGAATTCCAGTGAATAGACAGTGAATTATAAGAATAAACTCTTTCCATGATAGGTATGTTTACATATTTAGCTTTCTATCGCCAAATTAAACGCTTAACTCGTTCCCTCAATTAGATCTCTACACCAAAAAGTACTTATGATTATGGACGTTAGCAAAATAAAAAATAGTGCGGTCTGCATTGCAATGATACCTGCTATCGAGATGAAGTTATACTTGATACTGTAGTCCTGGGAAGATATATTATTGCTGACGTAGCGATAATAAACACAATGACTAATTGCGCCCATCCCCTTGATGATAACAAAAATGTTCAAATGACTATTTTATTTTACCAGATTTAAGATCTCAAATCCACAATCTGTGATTATAATTTAATTTTAGTATAAACCTAAATAATTAAGAGGCATAGTAATGCTGTAAATGACATAGGTAGATACTAGATATTTTTATTACTCAAGTATTTCCCAATATTTCAAAACATAAAATTAGCTTGTGACAATATTTCATTTATAAATTGTCGTATTATCTAATAAAATTGGCTCGTATAAACGTAATATTCTTAACTTCAATTTTACATTTTGTTTAAATCATTTAGTATTTCAAGTTGTTGTATATTAATAATGTGTTATTTAGAGAGTAATTTTTACTACCTAGCTAACTACTCTTTGTATTACAATACAAGTGCTTCGTCAGGTAATACTTTGTCTTGTTACTTTTTTAAGCTTGTAGAAAAGCTGACCAAAAATTTTATTGTAATGATTAATTTTGAATCATTTAGTAAATCAGTTGACTTAATATTTATTATTTCGAGATCAATTACAGAAGTTATCTGGATGTAACAAAATTTATATACTGGCGTATCTGTATACTAGCCATCTATATACTGATAAATTTTAAGACTTAGCGATACCTAATAGATATAATATAAATAAACTACTCAATTCTACTACACCAATAACAATATAACAAACACGAAATGGAAATAAGAGCATAATTATTACACAGAGCTAACTTGCATCGCAGCAAAGCGAGTCGTCGTCTCCATGTCCAATGAGTCGGTGGTTACCTGCGAACGGCTGTCGGATGTTTCAGTACTATTTTGCATAGAAGTGAGGGAAATTTCGTCTTTCCCGTTAGCGTCAAAAGTAATTTCAACCACGTTATTTTTTTGTGGCGCGTCCACTACGTCACCAGCGCCGGTCAGCGAGTTGCGTGTTCCCTTTGAAGACTCCTTAAGAGTAACCTTTTTATCGTTACTTGCGCCTGTTCTTTCTTTACCTTCTTTGGTCTTTTTACCGAGGATAGGAAATTTTGGTTTGGAATTGCGAGCAACACCTCCGCGTTGTATGGGTGCTGCATCTGCTTCACCCTCTTCTGTGATTGATGTCAGCATGTCTGTTGATTCTGTAGGTACTACCTGCCCGGCTTGTATGGGAATGTCATCTGTAATTAAATGTGTGAAATATAAATGCTTAAACGAAATGTAGTGTTTTTGAGTCCCGTAATTTATCCTACTTTTTTAAATTATTGAGTTATTCAATATTAATGAATTATTAACTTGCATCTATATAGGTATATCTCTATAAGATGGTATTAGCCGTATTAGTGATAACGTAGTGTAATCTTATTAAAAGGCTCTTTCATAAACAGTATCTGTTAATTTAAAAATACTACTTTATTAGGATATAGAAAAAATCTTATGAGTAACAGTATATAATAATTTGAAATAATTTTGAATCAATTACAAAGACTCAAAATTTATTAATTTTTCTTAAAAGGTTGTTCTAAATATTGTATTACATTAAAATTAATGTAATGTAACTAACTACACCCAGCATAGCTTTATTGTTGTTTGATGTAAATGTTATTTATTAAACAAAGCATACCTGGCACTAAAAACAAAAAAAAAGAACTTATGGGAGAAGAAGCATGAGGAAAATATTGTCATTTTTCATGTGTTATCTCAAAAATAAATTGTTTTTTCGATCTGCAATTAAAAATGTTTATGATGATGCTGTTTACTTGCAATAGTCACGGAATACTGCGCATTGGCTTTACCAAGTTGAAATTACTACTAGAAAGTTGTACTACCTACAAATTTCATACTGTTGTACTTTACTCTTACATGAATATTCTTTACAAGTAAAAATGTAAGTAGCAAAATCATAGGTAAGATCCACGTGATTAAATCTAAGGATGGATTTAGAATAAACACTCAAGATATTCACCTGGCAATTTTTTTGTACGGAAT
>DWAV01002754.1:0-10672 GCA_018231305.1 Noctuana lactifera | reverse complement strand
GTAATATAGTCCAATCTACGAGTATAATACCCTTATAAACAAAAAGTTGAGGCATACTGTAACAATTTAATATGAGCTGCGTTTTATGTTACTTATTGTAAGCCCTTCAAAGCTATACACAGGTAAGAAAAGATATTACATGAACAGTATTTTTATATCAAATGCATCATTAACTGGCTAAGATGGCCTGCTGGGCCTCGGATTACTTGAATAAGCCCGTAGCGCACGCACTGTTATTTAATATTAAACCTTGATCGTACGTGGACGGCTTACTAGATCAAACTGTGGCTTTGATGGGTATCGTGTATCTTGTATCTTTATTATAGAGTAGATTATTTTCTTAAGAACTCTTTGACTCTGTAGTCGATGGATTTGCTTAAATAAGTTTAAAATATCTATGTTGTAAACATGTTCTTAGTACCATTACTTTACTATTCCATTAAATATTTATGTAGGTAATGTAGTAATATTCTAAATTATGTGCTCTCACAGCGTATCTGGTTTCTATATCCAAAACGTTCAAGGCGCTTCAAGAGGCACTAGAATAAGAATTAGCCACTTATCTCCCAAACCATGTTACCATATATACCAATACAAATGTTGACATCATATTTTCACAACTGACTGACTGACAAATTTTTTCACAGACATTTTTTAACAGATGGTTTGGGACGAAATAAAAATATAATTTCCTAGTATTACATACCTAACCTATATATATATATGGCTTAGAGTTCCATGCTGAGAAATGTATTGAGATATGAGGAAAATACATCCTATCCTTACTCATGATTAAAAACGAAATCTGGAACGTCCTAGCTAGAGTGTGCTTAGGTATCATTACAAACTCGCGCGAAACGTACAACCCTTAACCTCTTTGCTTCCCTGTACTCTACTTTGATTTCCTTTAAATATATATTTTTTTTAGATACAGCCTAGAAAGCAGATATCTCGTCCTGTCTTTATCTACTCTTAAAATAGTCAAACATTTTTTTTACCATATAACGTGATTTTATTAATTGACCGAATTGAATGCAAAGGTTATCAAAAACCTGTTTTCGTTTCACATTACGACTGTCGAATTGTGTGCGTCTTATCGGAGGTTGTTGGAGGTTAGAAGCCGCAATGATAATGTTTGCATACGAAGTTCAAAGAACCCAAACACACACTTAATCCATCATAATGAAAATGCAGAGTTATGATAATACTTCCTAGTCATAATCACTAACGGCTAACGGTTAAGCCGATCCCATTCATATGCATATGTGTTCTCATGCTAAGATACAGTGCAGTAAGGCGTAGGTATAAGTTTTTTTCGGTTTGTTGAACTGACACAACTTATGAATTTAATATTTAACACTTATAATAATCTACTATACTGTCTTACATAGTTAAAGAATTACATTTATAATGAGATAGTACAAATCTAAGGTACCATCACCGAATCATAACCTACACAGACCTACCTAATATCTCTATTCATCATTGATGGAGAAAATTTTCTTCCCACCATTGTGGGTGGTCAGCAATGTCAGCATCAATATATTAACATCAATCGATACTGATAGCAATAACACATTAGACGTAATTACTCATGTCCAACACGTCATTACAGTGTGAGAGAATAAAGATGTATTCATTGTTGTTTGTTAGGGATGGGCCAAAAATAACATAATGAAGGGCGAGAAAGTATGTTTTACTTCAGTTCACACCTAGCACGTGTAGTGTCATGCAATTTGATTACCTTCAACAACAGTAACGCAGCTATTTTGGTAAAGTTGGGGCCGCACGCAGGCAACAAAATGTTTACACCCTTGATGAAGGCGAAGATGGTTTGTATGCAGACTTCATAACGAAACAAAAATACAGAGCTAAGAGAACCTTCAAGTTAAAAACATTTTATAGCACTGCTATTGACAAGACCTTTGTAACAGTTTATTTTACTTGCGTTTTAGTTTACCTTATTCGAATACTGGTGTAACCACATTATATACTACTGAAAGGCATTTAAGTACAGCATAGGAAATTTTAAGATAATGACAACAGTACTACCTACTCTTTATGAAATTCGTCGTTGTTGCCTAATGATAGATAAATGGACATAAGTACACAATTTACTATTGGATAACTAACCTTTACTGATTTCGGAATTACTCTTGGATAAGTACCTATGTGAATACCATGTTTCGTCGGATTTTTAAAAGTACTTTAAAGAAGGACACCTTTGACTTGAAGAGCAAAACTAAATATCAATTTCCGTTAAAAATTAATTACATGAAAAGGTATTCTGTTCAGTAATCTATCACAATGAGATGCTCTAAGGCACCGTATAATATTGTTATCAGACCACACACACGTGCGATCGGAAGCTCGGATTGGTAATTTCTAAGAATTTTCTTAAATACTAATTGTTCGTTCATTCTGGGAATTTAATTTAATTAGGGTGGAAGTTCAAAGGTATCACGATTTGTTTACGTACCCCATTACGAAGAAGGCCATCTGGTCAGTTTTTCATTATTTTTTTATTTAGGGATTACCTACAAACGTGCTTCAAACTGGTCGACAAAATTATAAAACACGAAAATCGAATGAATGACCATAGTATGTACATAATAATATAAGCCTCCAGTTTTGATAATCACCAAACCAGTTTCATCTGACAGACATTTATCCGTAGCAGATTTCAAGGATTTCCACAAACTAATCAGCGCGGAGACATGTCTCTATTTTCAAGTTTTTTTTTCTTGAATTAACATAGTATGGGCGATCTTGAAACGGATCTCTTAAATTTATCTTAATTGAAGCGGAAATATTTCAGATAGTGGAGTACTTAACTAGTAAATTTAGGATTCTTGAGACAATAAACAAGTTGGATAATGTTATATGTAGCAGCTAGTAAGGCAAAGGCTAGTAATTAATTATTCCTGTAATATTACACACATCTATTCTATTTACATGATGTGCTTTTATATGTTTTATAAAATCTTGCCATTTTGTCCGTAATCTCTTTTGACACATGATTTAGTGTTTTAAGAGCACGACCTGGCACTTTTCCCTAAAAGTGCCAGGTCGTGCTGGTACAATAGCTGTCATAGTTTCGTCAACTTTGATATGGGAAAGGAAACCCCTTGGGTGTATTGTTACCAAAACAATACACGACAGCGTGTTAGTTTAATGGTATTTACTTGGCACGTGCCTTCGTTTAATTTTGTTTATAGAACCAATTAACAAATCCGTAAGATTAGGTTTTCGAAGTTTAGTATGAATCATCGAGATATTTTTCTGCATAGTTGAATCATTCTGTTTCATTTTGTTGAAAGTTTTTTTACTAGGTATTTAATTCAGTGAAATGGATGTAGTAGGTTGTTGCAACAACCGTTACTTATAGTTAGTAGTTAGTGATGATTTGCAAATCAGTTTTAAATATTTACAATCTTAGAGCATTTATTTATATCCATTACAACTCCTTACAACTCAAATTATATTAATCAAAACATAATATTTTGTTTTTTAAGTAAAGATAAGAAAGTGGATATGTAATAGTGGAGAATAATAATAAAAGTAACACAATAAGGCACGTGGGAGTATCGGAAGGAGGCTAGTGTCGACGCATGAATGCAGTGCGCCCACACGCTAACTGTACAAAACGCGTGTATGTACCTCGTAAACATTAGGTAATATCTTAAAGAAAGAACCAGTTTTAATTTCCAAACGAATACAAACGAACCAAATAGGAAATAAACGGTGAATGCCATTTTAAAGACACAGCTATCTTTAAAACCGAGGGCTTTTCAATGTATTTATCTTTTGTGCGTTGTACAACTGTAGTTGTTTATGTAAAAAGTGTCTATGTATAATAGACTATTACAGACATACATATATAATTAATAAATATGTATTGTCGCTTCCTCACTATTTGTAGAACAGAAATAGGTAGATAAATGTATTATTTTTATAAAACAACTAAGTATTTCGTTTAAGGTTGAAACTAACTGATTCCCGTACTACAGGGGTACAAAATACTAATAATTTAATTACATACACCTAATGGCAAATTACAATATGACGAAGCGAAAACTCGTTCGATACGATTCGATGCGAGACGACAACGCGTCCCTTAGCGTAATAGGTACTCGTACGTGGTAATGACATAAAAGCATTTTAAATCTTGCGACCACCGCAGAGATGTTGGTAACCTGAAATAATGACTTGACCGGTTGTATTAATCGAATTTCGACCAGAGTGTTCGAAGACACATTATACATTTAAACATATAACGGTAGTAAATTTTAATAAATTCACTTTCTTATGTAATAGCATGTAATATAAAGTACCTTATATTTAGTTAGGTAGGTAGGTTACTATTTAGATATGGAAAATTATGAATTCACTAAGTGTAATTTTTTTAGATGTAGCAACTGATGTTTAGTTTACAAACCTATAGGAATTTATTTTAATACACCGTTCATGATCGTAAAGATATAAAACAGTAGTTTGATAGGATATAAATTAATCCCCCAATGCGTGCATGGCACGACCCTGACAAGTGGTTCAATGTTATTTTGAAGGTGTATAAAAATAGCCTCTACTACAGCATATTCCATCTGGTTTTTATTTTATAAAGGTGCTATGGATTACATATTTGAAGTTGAGTTTATTTATTTTTTCCAATGTTTTTATCATTTTTGTCCCATCACAAATATCAATAAATGAAGAAGTTAAGTATAACGCTTCACGATTCACACTCACAGCCCCACAATAGGATTCCCTGTACATTATACACAATATGAAACTACGAAACTTTATTTTTCGTTTTTATGGTTTATGAGTAACAACCGATGTTATGTAGTCATATTGATGATGTTAAGTAGGACGTCACTAATCCAGGGACAACCAGGTGCAACCACAAATAGGAGAGAAGTCCTATCTTGATGAACGGTGGGTTATGTTATGAGTCAATGTACTGAGGCCATTAACATACAAACGGTATACGAAAACTTTATTTGCCTATATTCTTAAGAATGTACAGAACTCTTTTAAGTTATCTGGTACAGAATCTCATATCACGACTTAGCTTAAGCGCTTAGTCGACCTTAAAGTATACGGTAAAGAATGTACGCGGCACCTTATTTGAAAGATTTTATGTCACGTTGTAAACGTGACTGTTCAGTTGAAATACAATCATTTGAATTACTTATAACTACAATTATAATATAAGAACATGTACATGTCGAACATATAACATATAATTATGTAGGTTTACACCTTAAATTATGTCACTTGAAATGAAAGTACTTATTGTGATATTTATATAATTTTGATAAAATACCGAAAGTGTTGGCGATAGAGGTTAAACGTTATGAGGATAATCTGTAAGACGGGTTCTCTTATCAGCGTACAGATTAAATTTATTATTATGATGTTTGCGCAAACATTAAAGTAGGTAAGCTTGTAACTATATAACTACTCTACCTACATGTACTAACTCACAGAAGTAATTGTACGATAAAGAATAATTTCCTTTGATATTTTAATTTGTGAAGAAACCAGAATCAGATTTGAACTCATTTTAATTCAACCCACGTTATCCACGAGAAGATTTCTAGCTTAGTACGCTGCTCCAACTCTTCTAGACAGACCAAACTAGACGTATAATCAAAGTATTTTGTTATACATAATGCCTATGTCTTTTCAAAGGCGTATGAGTCTTCTGCTCTCCTCGTCAAGTTACTACTAGATATCCGGGTCTCACCCTACCGTGTAATAGGTACTCATATTTAAGCAAAATTAATAAATTATAAGTACCAAGAAATGAAACAAAAAGGGGAAAATAATTATATTAAATGCAATAATTCTACGCATAACGAAGAAGTGGAAAATAATCTAATCGCTTGCGCGTACTCAAACATGCCGATAAGATATGTTTAATCCATTCACCTACTTTTTTAAGTGAACTCTGCAAATATTGCATTCTTAAATGAATACTACGCAAATAGTACCTAAATGTAAGTGAGCATTGAACAAATATGGGAAGTACTATATTTAAGAACGTGCTGTAGCGTAAAAAGCGTGTTAAAAAGGCTTGTCGTCAATCAAGTCGTGGGCCTGTGGGTTATTGAACTTGACCGTGATATTCCAGTTGAGTCGATTTCCATTGATTGATATTCTTGCATATTGCGCTCTCTGATTGAATGCTGTGCCTCAAGCGGTGAACCGCAGTAAATGCGAATGAAAGAAATAATGTCTATTGTGTTTTTTAATCACTTTTTAATTCAAAGTTTATTGTTTTCTTTATCTGCGGCTGTATCTTTGGGGTTTGTGGAGCACGACTTCGATCATACCTTGTACAGTTTATAAATTATTGTTTGGTATTATTTCTACGGTTTTTTTTGGCTTTCTGTTAGGGCCTAATACGGGATTTAAAGGTGTGTTTATATTTTTGTGTTAATGTTGTTTTACCTGTGGTGTACAAACAATAAGGAGTAGGTATCTATCTATTTATGACAATTTTATGACTTCATAAAATTAAAGAAAGTCAAATTTTTACTTATAGTAGGTACTTATATTTTATCAATAAAAATAATAAATTTAATACATAGTCTAGTAGTTATGTTACGTTACATACATATCCTTGAGGACTCTTAAAAAATATAAAAGAGATTTAACTAAGGATTAGTTTAAAGTATGAGATATCCATGGTTTTGACCAGAGCAGAGATAGGTATAGCTGGTAAATTAGCATTTTCATCGTTGAATAAGAATATCAATAGTATTGTGTATTGAATATACCTACTAGATTGAATAGGCCAGTAAATTGAGTACGCCCACAAAACTGACTCACAGGTTAGGTATATTTCGAGGTATTCTTTTCTAATAATAGCGCTCTGTTCTAATGTACCTACTTACGATTATTAACTTTTAAACTCAGTACTTTAATTAAAAAGGTCAGTAACTTTGTTCTGCTTAGATGTTGGGAATATTTGGTAGAAATAAACTTTGATAAATTCTAAGAAGAGCAAATTAAAAATTGTTTAATAAAAAATCCGTTTGAAAGAGAAAAAGAAAACACTTATTTTTCTTACGTAAACTGCAAAAACAAAATCTTAACGTTAGAAAAGAGCACAGGTGATTCAACACATCAATAAAAAAGAAAGAATCAGACATTACGTCTACTCTTAGTAGGTAAATATCAATACTATTTTAATACAGGGTAATACAGGTAGGTACCTAACTAGTAACAGTAGTTATGTGATGTACAAAGTGGAAAGTTGCAACTGCAACCACTGTCAACATTGCAAGCTGTCAATGCAGTTCTTTGTACAAAAGAATGGACAGTAACTCTCCCGGTATTTAGTTGTTGAATCGAGTTTTGTAACGAAGGCCAAGGTGTCAAGTGTCGGCGCCACAAAGCGTTGCATCTCTTGTGTTGAATGTTTGCTTTCACTGTCCATATGTACGCTGGAAACTTTACACCCACGTTCAGGATGTTATATTAACGAGTAATGCAGATTATCTATGTGTATTACATTCACCAAGCTAGGATATGTGACTGTGGGAGAGTCTAGAGACTGTCTGTAGTAGGTTAATGTCGCAATATATTTAATTTTTTTATTTTCGGGAATTTACAATTTACCATCATTATTTTAGTAAATGTTTAGATGATTCTATTTATCCACGTTGATTAACGTGACGGAAACAAAATAGTAATAAATTTAAGTAATTAATAATATTTTTTTAAATAAAATAAATTATCTATACAATACATACATATTACTATTAAAAATGAAAAAATTCATGAAATAATAAAGATATAGGTTCACTTTTCACAATTTGTTGGAGGTGCTGGGATTTGAACCCAGGACTTTCAGCATGCGAAGCAGACACTCTACCGCTGAGTTACACCCCCTCTGATAGGTATTGACAAATAACATTAATACATTCGTCCAAAGGGTTTTGTTTTATAGTGCATTTTTCTCTATTTTTTGTAGTAATTGTATTAATGTTTATCAACGGAAATAATACTATAATAATATATAAATATACTAAAATATAATATTCGCATAGCTATGTACTACAATACTTCTATATATATAATATTAAATTATTTTAAGACGCCTCCTTCCTTTCCTTTTATTAAAATAATGAAGAAGTGCGGCCTTCCTTTACTGTGTCATGCCGCTAGCTAGTCATGCAGCTCTATTACCTACTTCTACTGCTTATATTGTAAGTGGGTAATTAATAATTAATAATAATTATAATTACTAAAAAAACATTTTCATGATTTTTGTGATGTGTTAATAAGTAATTCGAGTGTGTTTTAATATAATATTTTAAAACATATCAATAAATTATAATGCAAATATATAATAATAATATGGTCATTAATAAATTAGTCGATCAAACATTCATCCCTTCCCATATTATATTGAAAAAATCATATTGTTTAAACTTGTTGAAACGGTTCTGGATGAATTGAGATGTCAATCATCGCTCAGTTTTTAATTTTATAGACTCATCGCTTCATATTGCATGATCAAAGCAATTTGAATTTTTACAGAAAGCCAACGAAGAAAGTAATAAATTCTGCTTATAAATAAATTTGCATTTAATTATTTTGTAATGTATTTGGTGGTACAAAATTACAGCGAAGATTAATATTCGGGGTCATCATACTTACGATATCCTTGGGAGCAATTCATCAAAAAGATTTTCGTGGTGCGTCTCACAAATTAGGACAGCGAAGGAAACTCGATATTGCAAAGAAAATATCAGAGAAGCGATGGAATTTAAGCCTTATTATGAAAGAGATTTGGTTATATGTTGGTCTATTTACATCAAGGGTACGAATATTGTACGATAATGTTGTTAATGTAACTACATACATAGTAGACCTTTCGGTAATGTTTACAATGATGGCGGTTTATGACCTGTCCATAAAAAATAATTAAATAACAAATCTAGACGCAAGCAAGCATAAAATTATAGAATATCAACCTCTCTTAGTTCCACTGGTGTGCACGGAATTCCTTCACACAAGAGAAAGGTTTAGCCCATAGTCTACCACGCAAGGCAAATGAGGGTTGGTGAACTTCTCATACGTTTTAAAATTTTTATGGAGAAATAAGAGGTAATTGTATAATACTACATAATAAAAATTAAAAATATACAATATAAAAAAGGCTTTACCGTTAAGCAATTTTTAACTTTTAGGTATCGAAATTATTAACAGTGTTGGCTAACACCATTTATTTAGACGCGTAAAAATTTTAAATTTATCCTTAATGTATCTTTGACTTGACAGGCTCTTTAAATGATAATTTCACCATATTCAGTTTGGACTCGAACTGCCTGCTTTCTTATCGAAAGCTTTGCATAATTCATCATTTATCAGGCAAAACAAAAAGAGTAAGACACTGAGCATACAATACTGAACTACTTACCATTTTTTTTACGTGAAGCGTATGGCAATACATACTATAAATATATACGCACAACAGAGTATAATTTTTTTGGAAATGGTGGAATATAATTCAGAAAGTTAAATTTAATCGGGGATAAATTAAAACTATATGCAATTTAAATCCCATGGTGCAATATTGTATCAATAGAATAGAACAGAATAAAACTGCAACACACGTACCTACCAATAAACGTAAGTAACTAATAGAATTATATTAATTACAACACAACTTGATAGTTCATAAATTAATCCATAGAATGAACCTACAACGCAAGATAGGCGTTCCTACTAAGATTACGAGATAGGTACAGAGAAATAATAAGTAAATCGTTAAAATAACCGTGAAATTTCAAAAACAGGGGCTCAAAGATAACAATAATTTGTAAAACTGTTTTAGTAAGTGCTATTATCCGCACGTATAGGTACATTTGGTCCTGTACATGATTGCGTCTTCCTTCGGGTAGACGATAAACCTATCGAATGTCTGTCGCAATTCGATCGTTCGTCACCAACCTATATCAATATCTCGTTGCTGTTGACTTACGATAAATACATTATTTATCTATCGACACATGCATTCGAATCGCACGCACTAATGTTTATTTTAACAGATACAGGTAACAAATTTGACATAGATGTAGGTATTTGAACAATATTTTTTAAATCATTTATCAATTTACGTCGATCATCGTGTACTCGTATGTTGAGTAATTTTCTTTCCTGTTTACTTTATTTCAATTCGAGATTCATGAATTATTCATAAGATGTAAAAGAAAATATGAAATTCATATTAATTTAGTAGCAGTTATTGTTATAAAGGGTTTTTGTTAAAGAATGGAAACAATTGAAATATACTGAAATCATTTTTGTTTTTTTGGTATGTTTTAGTGGTGTGAGGCAACACGTGTCGGACCGTGCGTCGCTTTCGGTTCAGTGGGCACTGCCCGCAGGTGGCGGGGTCGCAGGCGTCGCAGCCGGTAGTCGCAATATTAGCAGTACGGCCTCGCCCTAGCAGAGACCGTCTTGCAAACATTTTAAACAATCACCAAATTGTCCAACTCATCTAGCTCTTTATTTATTTTAAATACATTTATATATGTTTTATACTTGAAGGTAAGTGGTAGAAACAATATTGTTTTTGGTACCTAATAAATTTTTTGGATACCTACTGTTTGCTAGTCAAAAAAAGAACAGAGCATTTTTTTGCACATTA
>DWAV01002753.1:0-10678 GCA_018231305.1 Noctuana lactifera | reverse complement strand
AGCTCGGTTTTCCCGGTACTATAAATTAATTAACAACATTGATTAATTTACATTTAATAAATTGATATATTCACTTAATACATGCATAATTTATTATAATGTATTGGCCGTCCCTAGTGTATAGGTAGACACTGTGGTAGAATTACTATGTACCTAATGCTTTCGTGATTATCTTATGCTGAGTGAACATTATGCTACACGCGCAGCCAAGTGGCAATGGCGGAGCCACAATAATGTACACGTAGATGGCAGTATTAACTATTCTATTAAAGCCGTTTTATTTTCGCTGTTTGTAAATTTGATTAAAGATTCGATTCAATTGATAATAATACTGCTTATTGTACACCGTAAAAACTATATATAAATATGACGTTAAAAGACAAGATAATAAGATAAAATATACAATTTTACTATCGCTAAGAACGATTCCAGACAACCAGACGTTGTAAGAATTTAAGAAGAAAGTGGGGTGTAAAATACACACTGTAGTGAAAACTGAAGAATAGTTTAGATTCATTAAATATACTAGTATACAATGACAAAAAAGGGAATTATGTACTTCAGTAGGACACGAACTATTTCATTGCCTAAGGACATGTACCTAACATTTTACCTATATAGAAGAAGCTCCGCGAAAGTGAAATGGTTTTCGATAAATTTTTCTTAAAAATAAACTAGCAAAAATGAAGCAAATTTACTTTTTATTTGGATAACTCAAAACCAGACTAGAAGAACTGCTTTATCTACAAAAAGTGCGTAATTTTCAAAGGGTTCGTTACTCATCTTTCTATTTTTTCTGAGCGCGTCATTTGCTTGTCCACAGTGATTCCGAATTTCAGGCACCCAGCCAGTTATCGAATTATGTCAAACACAGGCACCCGACGAGCGAATTTCGCAATCCCGCTGGAAAATATATTTCCATTTTCGTAATTACCGAAATAAAACTATTTTAGTAACTTGTGGTAAAGTGTGATAATTACCGTCCTTTTTATAATAATAATATATATAATATAGGTATATGCGCAATATTAATTCAAATATCAAAATAATATTTTTGACGCCTTTTTTATTACTGTTCTCCTCTCCTCTAGTCCTCTCGCCTCTCCTCTTACGTCCACGACTGCATTCTACTTTCCATTTCTCTTCACGACTACACTCTTCTGTGTAGTCGACACATCTCTCGACTGCCTCGCCTCAAATTTTCTTCCGCTACAATTATTCTTATTTATAAACATAACGTATAAAGTGTCGTAAGTGTGAATTAATACTGTATGAGTCTAATATTAAATTTTTGTATAATAATTTCTATTTCAGTTCATGGCAAGGAAGCCATTTGTAGAAAGTAGTAAAATGCACGTACATTTAGTAGTAAACTGCGAAGTAGAGAAAAGCGTTGAGGTATTTCAAGGCTTAGTACCTACATCTCTAAATTCCGCAAACCGCAAGAGGCTATCGATTACAGCTTCATACGTTCGGAAACTCAGTGACGCCCTTCCCTGAATTATACGGGCCAAGGGAGCGCGTTCAGCCGACAGGCCCTTCGCTGAAAGGAAATAAACGGAGAATATATGGGCGCTTTGCTTCGTCGCTTTATTTTGCGGTTAACATTGTTGCTTACTTTGGAAAACGATGAACATTTTTAACTTCTCACTGCGTGTGAAAATGTAAGTTTCTGATTTTCGTCTGATTCAGGAAAATCAGACGGAATCTTTCATTTAGGATGCCATTTCGACTATTCCCGCTGAAATTCCGCCTGTATGTTTGTGTATGTGTGTGTGTGTGGATGTATGTATTGTGTATAAGTACATTTTTATGGTATAAATATGATATCTTAAGAACGAATCAACGGAACTCAGTCTTCAGCTATACGGCGTCAACTATTTTGAAATATTTTTCGTATGTTCTTTAAAATCACATCCAGTTTTGTAACATAAACGTAGTTCTAATTTACATAACAAAGCGACTCAATTAAATATTATGTATTTGGCGCTTACTATTACGCCTATGTGTCATTGTCTGTCTTAACTCGAACCTCCTCGATTTTGTTAAATTCGATCACTCAGTATTTTTGCTAGCTTTTTTACTCCCTTTTAAGTGATCCGTAATAATCCGTATAAGTTTGTACCACACTCGTGACCCTGTATCTAGTAGATAGCACCCAATTCGATGTAAAAACATACCGTGGTAGTAGATATTCAATAGCGCGGAAAGGTCAAGTGATCTGATCCACGGAAATCTTCACTATTATTGAAGATTTTCACAGATACGAGTATATGAAATTTGTAACTTTTTTCAAAATATATCGGTTACTGCAAATATCCTGTAAAATAATATGAATAATAATAAAGCTTCACAGTCGCAGCCCCACACTAGGATTCCCTGTGTCGTGGGTGCCATAGACACATACAAAGACAATTACACAAACACCCAGACCGGGAACATAATTTAAATTTCTACCGGGAATCGAACCTAGGACCCTTTAAATGGTGGACCGGCATGGTAACCATTACACCATACGGGTCGTCACAATAAATAAATCGAAAAAGATTAATAGAAAGCAATTACACAATGACATGCTGCACGAATCTCCAATAATACCTATGGCTGTAATAAAATGTGTTTGTATAAAATACTTATAAAAATTTAATAAAATCCGCACTTAAGAGATATCCGTCAGCGGCTGTCTGGGGGGAATGGTAATGAGGGCGGTGACAGTTACAGTAATAAGAGTAAATGGATGTTGCGTTGAATACGGCCGGCTCAAGATACTAGCGACGGACGTTTCAACGTCTATATCAAAAAGTGGACCCTAACCGCAAAATATTTGCCGATCAAAAAACTGCTTTAACTCTATAACAGAAAGCCTGTAGTCCAATAATCAGTGTCACAAGATACGTCCTTGCGTCACTAGAATTCAAGTGGCTGAACTAAGAAGTTGTTTCTTATCGAATATCGCCACAAACTTCAGCATATACAGTATATTTTCTCTTAACAAGTCTTCTGACGATACGTCTTAATGATATCGGACAGTAAACTAAACCCTAGATGAGGTCTGTGGCCCTTTTTACCCTCTTTAGTACGTTATGCTGACATGTTTCTCCTACAATCTTATTTTGTAACTATAATAACTGTGGGTGTTCAGCTGTGATAAGTTCCGGTATTAATTGTAAATGCTACCGCTTGCCATCACTAAAACATGTATAAGGAACATTTGCATAAGGGAATATCCAGTCCTAATCATAATAATTATTAAGTTTGTACTAGTTTGCGTAGTGGTGTGGTGATATTGTTATCTTACACACAAGTAATGTCTACGTGCGTGTGTGAATTTAGTTTTCTTACATACATTAAAGGAATTAATTATGCCCTAACTCCACTTTAATAAAAACAAACAATGATATAAATTCTTTAAATCGTTATCAGCTTGACGTGTTTATCTCTCTATCTGTACGCGGCATTGTAGCTCCTAAACAAATAACCTATTTAGATGCAGTTTTTTTTTATTTGAAAGCTATGTTGATCAAGAATTAGTTACCTATAGTTAAATAAAATCTTACTTGTTTGATTAATTTGATTTAAATATTAACGCACAATGGGACTTAAGATTCTTTGTTAGGCGCTAACTAATTGCCCCGAAATTACGAACAAAAACTTCTAAAACTTTTTCTTTTTGATTGCACCAATATATCAAATGCTTCGACAAGCAAACACTGAGAAAAGTCTACTTATGAGCAAAGTAATCCACTTATCAAAGGATCCGAAAAGTAATAACGAAGTGATTGGCCTTCAGAACGATAAATGTTTGTCCACGGCTTTCCGTACTGACAAGTATTCTGTTAATTTAATACTCCCACGAATATGACATGACATAAGTTGTTTTTAATATGCGTATGTATGTAGGTAACGTAACTTACGGTACGTACTCACATACAAAATATTCACACGGTATATTTCCATTGTTATTTTGTTTCATTAGTTGAGGCTTGTCATTACATAATTACTCGTATTTTATACTCTTTATTTAGTCAGGGTTTTCCTTAATTTTTAATGTTATGTTACTTCTTGATTTTTAAACTGTATTAGGTACTACATATTAACGCTTGACAGAACAGAAACAGGTCAAACGTGTACAATTTAATGATGATGCGGAAAGAACAATAGTAGACAAATAAAGATAAGTATAAAGTGTGTGAATTAGAAGTAGAAATAGTTACATATTAAATTTATATGTAAATTATTTTCGAACTACAATATTTTATAGATTACACTATATTTCGGATACAAAAACTGACGCGTGATCCATCACTTCAATTCGTTCGTCATTCATTCGATCGCCCACTTTCATATTTTATTGTATCAAAATATGGTACGATTCAGGTACAATCCAAAACTCGTTATTTTTCTGCACTTACCCACTACATTTGTCTTCTGTAGCTAATATCTGTCAGATAAAGATATTTTTCTGCAATTACTTTTAGAAATATTTATGCCAAATATTGACGCCATATCAAACAGACCAACTGTATAAAACTTATACAGAGCAGATAAAAAGTATCGACTCTTTATTTCGACTTACCGTTCCTAAGAAGTTTTGTCAACCAACCCGCCAACTGGGCTAGTGTGATGCATTAGAACCTACTCATTTACATGAGAGGAGCCCTGAGCCCAGCAGTGGGACAGTGACATGTTGATAATGAACATACAAAAAGGTATTCTTTCGCAACAAACAGGAGCTAAAAAAATTTGAATTCTAAATACAAAATTTAAATAACATGACTAAGTACATAAAAGACACTAATCTCTACACTAGAGACTAAAACGCAGCCTACGTTGAAAAGTGCCTTTTAATTTATTTTATTCTGTTCTGTCAAGAAGCTTCTTTAGGTCTCCGCTAAGATTCGCATTATTAAAAACACGTAAAGTGTATAAAGCTGCGAGGATAAAGGGACAGCTAAAAATGTTTTTCTGAAGTAAAGTCAGTAACTTCTCCGTTCTTATTTTCACTTAAAAAACAATCTTAGTTTTTATTTAATTTGTCTTCAAGTGCTAAAACGGTATTTTAATTGAAGTAACACAATATATATATATATATATATATATATATATATATATATAATACGTAGTACTATAGAACAGTGTTAGCCTAGTGGTTAAAAGTTGGGTCTCGGGAGGACCGGGTTCAAATCCTAGCGGCATGCACCAATGACACTTCTAAGTTATGTGTGTTTTAAGCAATTAAATGTTATTAGCTATAATGAGATGAAAATATCGTGACAAAATCTGCGTGCAAAGTTTTAAGGTATTCTTGAAAATCGGAAGAGATTACAGTAAACCGAATTATGATGAAAATTTAAACATGTAGGTACCTTCTCCTTTGCAATTTAAATTCGGCTGAAGCTAGCAACGACATAAAGAGAAGCCAAAAAAATCCTTGTTTATTCATATTTTAAAACAACCTCAAATAACCTGTCTATCTTTGTACTTTTCGTTCATGTTTATTCATCACACAACAAGCTGAAGGGCTAGAAATGAACAATAGCAAACGAAAAGCGTAAACAATTGGCCCTCCGGGTATAAATATCGCCATTCAGGTAAGCGGATGACATAATTCAGAAGGTATTATAAAATACACTAAAACAATATACAAACTTGATACTCACACTCACACTTGCTTCACACTTGAATCCTCTGTGTCGTGGGTGCCATGGACACACATTTATCATCTAAATTTTTGCCCCACCGGGGATCGAACCCCGGATAATCCAAACGGTGGACTGGCGTACCAAACACCTACACCACGCGAGTCGTCAATTTATATTGTCAAAATACATATTGATACATAAGGATATCGTACCTATTTATATCCCGCATTGGAGAAGCGGGGAAGAGCTGGAGTATACTCCACAGAGTATACTCCAGCTCTTCCCCGCTTGTGGGATACATGGGCCCGGCTGTGGGCCATCAAAAGGCCATCAGCAGGTAAGCATCTAATACGTACGTAAAAAAAATCTAAATCTACCTACCTATTGTTTTTATTTTTATTTTTTATTTTTTTATCGATATAAACATGCTCATGTACGCATAAACTTAAGTGTAAAATGTAAGTTTCTCATGTAAGTGAATTGTATAATTCTTAATGGGAAATAAAGTTTTTAAAACTTAAAAAAAAAACCTACGTCAACTTTCATCATAATATTATGCACGCGGCGTTAATGTTTTTTATGTCATAGCGAATAAGGCCCTTGGTGTGTGAGCCTTCAATCGTGATAAGGAAAGTAGTTGGAACGCTTTTACACTTTTAAATTATACAAACCGTTTCCTTACAACTTGCAACAACGTAAAAATTGTTATAAACGTTCAAACAGAACAAACTTCTAACCGTTTTATAAATTTACTAAACAAACTTTTTTATTAAAGTCTTTAGAAATCTAGACAGTAACGTCTCTGCGTGCGAGCGAGGGACTATGCTATTCACACATACACAATGTTAAGCGCGAAAGTGAAATTGAGTTTAAGTGAAATAGCTGCATCCTATGGATACACTCAATTATCTATTTTCTAAATTGATTCCTTCATTACTCAAGGCTACTGGAAGCGACATGGTAAAGTTTCTCATTAATGTTATAATAACTAAGTCTGTGCTGTAACTAGCTACCGTAGAATACATATTATACCTAGTATGTACCATGTACATGTACATGTTTGTGTACCATGTACATGTTTTATTCATCAAATTTCAATTTTCGCATTCATGCATTTAGGGTTCGTGGTATTCTTTGTTGATTTTCTTTGCAGTGAATTTCTAGGTAGAGTTTATAATGTTTGCCCGGCGTGGTAAGCTTTATTATATGTTTACAATCGGTGGAATTAGTGGCACATTTCATCTTTGTTCTTTTGTCTATTTCTTATTCTATATAATCCATCTATTCGATTTTCTATCGCCTTCTTTTAATATTTTAAAACATGAACTAACTTCACAGCTGTGCTGTGTTTTCAGTAACAAAATAAGTTCCGAATATAACAGCTAAATAAATTTTCTTATCTAGTTACGTGATATTTATTTACATTCAAGTGCCGAGTTGGCTGGCCTAGAGAGTCTTAAATATTTCCAACACTACGGCCGACAGTTACAGCGTTTTTGGTTTAGGTTTGCAAATAATTTTGTCGAAACCTGAAACGCGGCCAACGTAGCCGCAGGAAGTCGCAATAAAAAATAATGTTTCGCCATAAAAATGTTTCGTATTTATTTGTATTTGCAACCAATATTTAACTAACGGTGTGGATTTTCCTAAATATATCAATGAGAACACGCTTTTTTAGCTCAATGTGTAAAAATTTTTGTATGATCATAATATAATTATGTTGTGCTATGAAAATATATATTATTATGTAGTACTTCTATAGAAGGTACTTAGATTGGAACTGCTTTATTGTAGAACTTAAGGATTTCTGCATGAGAAAATAATTACGTGAGATTTAACTTCAAAAAAGGATCTCATTGGGGTAATTGCTATTCAGAAATTCTTTGCCGACTCATGCCTAACTAACGGGGATTTAATAAAACTTTGAGTTCTCACCGTCATCTTCATTGCCTATTTAATTATATCGACGCGATTTACATTTATTCCTATACATAATATTTCACTCGTCTCCACGGCTTTGAACTCGCTAACATTTTGATTCGACAAATTAATGTAGAAGGTCTTTCAGCATTATTTGGTTATAATATTCGCGTTTTGCTCTGCACTTGGCCTCAAAATCTAAAAACATTGTCGTGAAATTAACAAACGCCCAGAGAAGATAAATATGAATTTTGATACCGTTTGAGAAAATAAAAATAAAATTACATGAGAACCAAATTAGGTAAAACAATAACAGATTTATTAAATTTGTATACAAATTTAACAGTATCCATTTAAAAGGGTTTTCCATCCATTTAAAATTTAGAATCTATCAAATCATTTCGAGATATGAACTGAAATGAACCGTAACAAATAAGTTAAAGGCAACTTGAGACCTTATCACAGATCAATTTACTACTTACTATCAAAATATTTGTTCAATTCGATACCAATCCATGGAAAAATGATAAGACGGTTTTATGACAGCTATTATTTGAAGCAAAACATAATTTTATTACGGTTCTCTTACTGGATTGTACATATCCATGGAAGCGAATAATGGGCCTACAGAATGAAAGTGAACCCGACGCTCACCATCATACGGATACGTATGAAATATTTCTCTTATTTAGCGTTCTTGCAAGGAGCTTTATTTGATTTTCTACATAGTTAATTACGTTTATCTCATCTTGACCCACTGAACGTATAATATTACAGATTTCGTTGTCATTGAAACAAGTGGGTAAGAGTAGTTATCACTTTTTAATGCAATGCCATTTCGTCAATTTTGAACGCAATAATTGAACAATTGAAAATAATTGAACGCAATATTTTAAGGCATTAAGTAGTTATATATAATAAATATACTGTTAGAACAGTTATAACAAAACGAGGTCTAAAGCGCGCAATGATTTTTCAAATCTAGCTAAGAATCTGCATAACGACAATGACATCTGTTGAAAAATAATGATATGCTTTGTCTTTAAGAGCCCCTCTTCTTTGTGCAGTCGAGGTTATGGCAGCATTCTAGTACAAGTTTCATTAAGTGGTGTATAATTACTACTGAAAGACAGCCAGTCGTTAGAAGTGATCTATGATTTACTATCAAAAGTTTTAAACTTACAACTTGTACACAAATTTGTTTTTAGATGTATTGATTAACTAATAGAACAAATGTATTTAAATATACTGTAGGTATACTGAATACGACTCAAAATAATGCCACACATGGTTGGTCATATTCAAAAAATATTCCTTGGTAGACAAATAAATTGCTATACTGTCGTCACGCACTCTCCAATATGAAGGAAATGGCACATGTCATTGACAGCTGTCGAGATGATGTACGATGTATGTATGTACTCATATCGAACATGTTCCTATCGCTAGGGTCAAGTGGAAACTGTCGTTATGAATTTCTGCAATGTACGTATTTTGTCAATAAGTATTCAATTTCGCTTATTGTCTATTAGATAGCGTTGCATAAACTCGTACGAATGATGCCGCTAACAAGCATAATTTTATTGATGCTACATCTTATTTATGAACGAATTATTTTGGTACGAATACAAATACACTAGAAAAAAGTCAGATAATACTATCCTATGTTAATGCTATATTACGATTATGATTGCAAAACCATGACTATTTGTGTTCAGATTTTTTTTAATACGATTTACAGGCTTTAGGCGCCCACGTCTCAAAAATGAGAAGGGTTTAGTCGCAGCTCGTAGCCATAGTCCGTTGGCCTGCTGGCGTTGGAAGACTTCACATGTCTTTCAAGAACTATATGGACTTATATCTCTCAGGCATGGAGGCGTTGTCGCGTTGTTCCTTCACCAAAACGCAAGGAATAGTCAATATAAGACAGACACATAATAACGCACGTTTTAAAACTTTCTATCTTAGTAACTGTTACGCGGATGGAGTCACGAGCACTAGTGTGTAATACAAAAAGGAAAATGAACGTTATTGGCAGCCGTCAGTATGATATACGATACGTCCGCGAACGCTTGAAATGAAGTGAAAGTAAGGCCTTTTTTCATTTACCCCGCGATCTGAGACGTTCTGAAATGGTGTGGATGAAAACAATTCCGTAATCTTATGTGAGCTAGTGTTATTAATTTTATGTGAGTAAGTTATTAGAGCAGAGCGAGTAAAATTGTTTTTCAGGTGAATTATCGTGTAGTTCTGTTTATTTTAATTCAAATTTAATTGTTGTGTGTACCTACTGTAGATATTTATTCATTTATTTATTGAAACTTTATTATACCTAAAATATATTGGTAACCTATAATAGGCGGACTTAATGCTATAAGCATTCTGTATTTCATGCTTTGAACGTCGCAGAGAAAACGTCGAATAGTGGTATAATAATACAATTTAAAAAAAAAATATCAATTACAGAAAGATAATAGCTACATCCGCTCGTATCTAATACCTACTTTCCACTAATATTAGTTGTTACTACTAGTTGACCTTAATTATTACCCACTTTCCACCTACATACATAACCATTGTACTTGTTAATATTATTATATTGTATACTCTGTATCAACATATACCTACTTATTCTAATTAAAATAATCTTCAGAAAATATTACTATCGCTTCACTAAGTTTCGTCGAGATTAAACGAGTTACGTGACGTTAGAACCATTTATTCCCGTCAGCCACTTATAACGTAATTTTCCCTGAGGAATATAACTTTTCATTAATTCAACAAACTGTGTATTGATCGCACTACAGAAAATCGTTCACAATTTACGATATGAAAGAAAAAGTACGGTGTCAAAATGATGAACGGTGCCCGTCAACACTGCTTCGTGAGTTTTGGGCCCTTGGGACTATTCTATTAAATAACCTACACTTATATCAACGCGTTCTTAACACATAGTTATAAGGCAACCGTGTAATATAAACTGTTAGGATAGAATGCCTTTGATTCTATAAAAATTAGGTCTATGTGTAAAAAAAATAATGTACCTATTTTTAAAGAATAACGATAAATTTTATCTCTTGATTGGAACTGCCGGCGCGACGACGTCCATTAGTAGC
>DWAV01002752.1:0-10679 GCA_018231305.1 Noctuana lactifera | reverse complement strand
TCTAGTCATCTAAGCAAATGACATACTTAAAATATTTATATTATTATCCATAAAAAAGCCAATGCCGGTAAGGTGCCGGTAAATTTTACAAAATAATATTATATGTGCGTATCTGCTTTATTAGGCATACTGAAATTGCTAATAAAAAATCTGGTGTCGTATCTGAGTTTCAATTTTACCCTACAATAGATAAATTATCTATAGATGCCTTCTATTGTTTTGTGTTAAACCAGTGCCCAAGAGATGCCTCAAAAAAGGTCATGTTACGGTAAAACATAAGATTTACCCGTAACAACTTAGATTTACCATTAAAACCTAAGGATTACCAGCTCTTCATAGTAGTGAAGTTCCTGAATAGTTCTATGATCATTGCTCATTATTGCCTTGGCAAAAGCGTAAAAAGCTGCCTCCACCTAATAAAATCCTAACTATTACCAACTATAATTTATTAAAATTTACTATTAAAACGTTATGTTCGCAATATATATATATATATATATAAATATATATATATATATATATGTAAATTAATGTTTGTCTGTATGTCATCGATGAACTCAAAAACTGCTCGACCGATTATTATGAAAATTGGTATTTTGTAATATTATATATTTTTCCACGAAGGTTTGTATATGCTCATTGATGCCACTCGTCATCAGGCGCTGCAGAGTAGCAACTTCTGCCCCGTTCAACCGATTTCTTCAAAATTATTTTTCTTAAATTAATTTTAGTTGTTGGCGTAGCAATGCGCGCCGGGTACAGTTTAATTATAACTCTTGTTACGAAAAAATTCCGACTCCAATATTAAATTTAAGACTTGTATGGTTTTCTTATGAATGCCGCTGTCAGAAATGGACCAAATTAAAATGGGACGAAACGGGCTCCCCGTCCCATCATCTTTCAAACAAAAAAATCATACAAATCCGATCATCCAGTTGAAAGTGATGAGGTAATAAACATTAAAAAAAATAGTTTGTTGATACCCTCTTCCTTTTTTGAAGTCAGTTAAAAATTTTGTAAATGAAATCGGTCGTGTCTTATTTTAACATCTTTACTGCTGATAAATGTTATGTCAACAGAGACACGTGACAATGCAATGGTCAGAATGCGTAACACGCGCGGCTTAGGGAGCTCGCCAGCCAGATCTCGACCTTGACCCCCGTCGGCGGTCCCACTTCGCACGTCTTTTTATATCCGCTTCTTGAAATTTTCAATACATCTACATCTCCACAATGTCACCACACACGTGTATACCTACTAAAAGGTATCAAGATTCAGGCTAATCGACTTTAAAGATTCTAATTTAATTTTTCTTGTTATATTTTAACATATTTTTGTATTTAAGAAAATTGTTTAAGTAACAAAGGTGGTTATTGATTGTTAAAAACGCTTTCGGTATTTGGCAACTGCACAAAATTGCGTAAATTGCGGTGTAGCGGATAATTGAAAAAGTATTTCGATTTTTCAGCTAACATATGCTACATACTGTGTATTTTATTTAGATTCATATTTATTATTAGAAGTTGTAGGTAATTATGGAGTCGAGAAAAGTCAGATTCTCTGAAATAAAATCGAGCATAAAGAGCAATTAGTTTTCCAGTGAATTGTAATTACTCTAGGTCTCGGTTTTCCAGACATTAAAAACCCTAGTTAATAGCTATTTATAAATATGAAATGTTCATCGCTTCAATACATAAAGATAAACCTGTGCTCTTAATTTGTATGATTTTGTTTTGAAACAGGTCATTTTTACGTACATTTGTACGTTTTATATCGAGTGTTCAATGTTGTGTGAAAATGCGGGCGTTAGGCCTGAAACATTAGCAACAAACATTTCAGAAGCATGTTCTTTCGTGAATGTTGCGCCAGTCAATACTTCTATACTGCTAGACTGCTCAAGTACGATAGTTAAGTTTACTTTTAAAAGCTCAATTGGTAATCAGTTTCGTTGTTGTCAGAAAAAGAATATTGCAGAATGATGTTCAAAAATTAAATCAAGCCTGAGTTTATACAAAAAAATGAGAAATAGATGCCTAGCCGTGTAAACCGTTTATTGGACTAGTAATGTAAATAATCCGGGCCGACCTATTTCCATTCATTCCACTGACGTCTTACGCTTAATTCCAAGTAGTACCCGTACCATAAAATATTACCCTCAACTTTGGGTTAGCTTGTCTATTCGCTTAGGTACGAGTATGTATACATATTATTATAAACTCTGAAAACTCACGAAACTACGTCAAACTAACAAATGTACTATTCACAGTAAAATGGCGTCATCAATAAGCTACATTTGGATCTATAGAAACCTAGTTAGTTTTAGAATGACCAAGTTAGCGAAAAGAAACATCAAAATGGAGGTATCTATAGATATACGAGTTTCCAGCTTATTCCGAGACGAGGTTAAATCCCTATTATAGCTGGACTCATATTGACTTGATATAGGTAGCAAACGGACAGAAGCGCGTAGATGGGGCGCTGGCGCTGAGCGACATACGAGTACATGTACCTATGGTGCTTTATTAGAATACGAAACACAAAAAAGGAATAAACCACCCGCGCCGGCTTCGTCTCTGCGCCTGATACCCTTCGATCAACGACGTTTCTAGAATGCCATAAAGGAACAAACATAAACCATATATATTATGTACATACATAAACAGATAAACACATTTCAGGCGCAGTCGGAAAATAAAAAACAAGCTTACGGTAAGTTAAACTTACGTGGATACTGCAACTGCATTTATTCATTTGTAATGGATTTTAGGAGCAGATTAAAACTAGGACGCCGTTAACGTAACTCTACACCAATTTCATTACAAACTCACTGTCGTGTCAGGTTTTTTTCCTTTATAAACGATCGGTTACGGGACGGACTTTCCTATTTAACTTTGCAATTTGTTTCGTTTCTAGATTGCAAACCGCTTATTGTCGGATTGACGGCCCTTTTATCTGGCGTGTACTTTTTTCATTTTTTTATTTATAAACGCGCTGAATGTCATTGGAGCTTTCATCTACAGCTTTTCAATTGAAGAAAATTTCTTATAGCATTGGCTTCAGTAAGGCTTTGAGTTCCGCCCACGGCATTGACCTAATTGCGGCGCGGACTTCGATTTTATAAATAAGAAGCTTAATTAACGACATCAAAAACATTATTCGTTTTCAAGTAGACAAGTACATAAAGTAAAATTAAGTTATATTTCCATCATCAACTCATTACAAATCACATTCTCTCAAATACGGAGAGGGTATACGGCCTACAGTTTAGGCCATAGTGCACCACGCTGGCTGTTCAAGTACGGGTTGGTGAACTTCACGTGCCTTTTGAGAACTTTTATGGAGAACTCTCAAGCGTGCAAGTTGTCTCACAATGTTTTCCATCATAATATCATTTAATTACTTTAATTGCTAAGTTAATAATATCGTAACATATTTATCATAACAGCCTGCCACACTTCTAATCCGAACACCCGGGGAGGACTGGTAGATAATGCTATTAGGCATTAAGTATGTCGGTACATTAAACTGTATATATAATTAAATAGAAATAAATATTGTACAACAATTGAAGTTTTATAACATTTAAAGTAGGTATTTCTATACTACATATATACGATGTTTTTCTATACCAAGTTTCAAAATCCTCTGTGTCGCGTAAGTTACATAGGTAACTAAGAAAATATTGAAAGTTTTCGTTATTATTTTATATGAAGAAGTAGGTGTATTATTTTTGGATTCAGTAAACATGTCATATTCATAATTTTCATCAAAAGTTATCAGCTGTGACGTACGCACCTGTACAATGTCGCAAGTCAGTCGACGTGTGGCATTAATATTCATCAGACAGAATATTTTGATGTTTTGCATATTTTAATGTTTTAATATTATTCTTATCAAAAATAGGGGTAAAGATAAATTTTTTAAATAATAACTCTTTAGCTTACTCTCCTTTTCATGTTTTTAGACTCTCTTTCTCCGCGATACCTGAAGCAAAACTCTCAGCATCTTCGTGACTTCAGTATCGTAGCGCCAACTTTAGACGACAGGCATCCTTACTCTATATTATTATTATCTATCCCCGTTTACCGCCCTGGTTTTGTATCCAGCTCTATCTCTACGCACGCTCTTCTGTTTTGGAATGCTTTTCGGACGACTTATGGAAAAATGTCCCAAAATGGTCGTTAAGTCTAGCATTAAACCATACTTTCTTGATAACCTATAATATATGTAATATTATTATATACATTACTTATTTATAAGAAAATATAATTATATGTAGGTTAAAAAACTGAACCGACCTAAGAAAGCGTGGGGTGCATGACATCAAATATTAGAGAATGGAAAAACATAATTAAAAACATTCTCCTCCTTTTAATTGCGTATTTTGTAACATGTTAACATTGTCTACAGGGGCAAGGCGAAGACGAATTGAAACTCGACGACGAAATGGAGCGGGTGGTGTGGAACGAAGGGACGCCTCCGCCCAGGCTGCTGGTCTCCGGCGAGCCAGTCCGCGATGCGCACGCTCCCTTCCCGCAACAACCACCTGCTTACGATGAACACAATCTCCAAAGTATGTGTGGCGCATTTTATATGCCTTCAACCCTTTTTATATCCCACTGCTGGGCACTGGTCTCAGCCCACCGGGGAAGGCCTGGAGCATACTCCACCACACTACTCCAATGCGGATTGGCGGAGATACGGGTTAGTGGCCAACCCGTGTCGGATATTGTCAAACCACCTAAAGTGCCTCTGACCAGGTTTAACGACTGATATCTAACGATTTCAACCGGGACCGATGGCTTAACATGCTCACTGAAGCACGGAAGCGCGGATGCAATTTGCCACTAGCTGTCATCCATCCGAGTAGCGACAGCGCCCGTGGTTACTTAACAACGTGATCGCTAGCGATCGACACTACCAGCAAGGCTATGCGCGCTTCTATGCATTTTATATAATTTTCAGAAACTAACCAAGCAATTTTGATCAAATTAATTACCCATGCATTATATGTGGTGGACACTATTTAAAATCATCTTGTTTTCAGATATCAGTGTGGGCTCTCCAGTCAGGGGTACGTCAGACACACAGGTTAGTAAAATGTTATAATTTTTTTTTTATAAAATGGAGGAGTGTTCTCAATTGGACCGTATATTATTTAAATACGTATATAATGGCCTGTAAAAAAATAAGCAGGTAGGTACTTATGCATCTTTAAAATTTAACCCCTTTCGTGCAAATAAAATGAAAGTAAACATGGTTATTGTATTGACCTTTTTGCTGCAATATAAAATGGAATTATTTAGCTTGTTGGAAATACCTAGTCAATGTGACTACAAAATAAGCTGCGGCGATATCGTCGAAGGCTAACGTAGCCTTTTTAAAAAGCATGGCATTTTAGATCAATACCTAACGAAGACATTTCTCAATGTCAGTAATTTTATAACCATCATAATAATAATAATATCAAGTACACTTTATTATTATAAACCATCCAACCTCGTTAGGGTTTTCAGAATAGGACCGTTTCATGGCATCGGGATTTTCGGTAATTTCTTCAGGTAATGTACTTATACCGGCAGGTACTCGTATCAAGCTGAGCTGCTGTCAAGAACCGGGAACTCGCGGTTCTGTAGGGTTGTGGATTTCGCAATTCCAAATTATAATACAGAAACCTAGATTGATTATGTTGGTCCTCTGTTCGATTCCCAGGGAGGCAGAAGAATTTATATATCTGTTCCGCTTTGGGTGTTTGTGAGGATCAGTATTAATGTGAAGCGTTTCTTTACTTTCTTTGTTTCTCGTAGGTTCCGGAGAATCACCGCGAGGATGACCGCCACGTTCAATTTGACGGTGACGACACGCAGAACTCCGGTGTTGGGTTGCTGGACGCTGCCAGCGATGAACGCCGAGAGGAACGGAATGCGTAAGACTCTTTTTTATATCCTTTTATTCCACATTTTAAGTGAGTAGCAATTGAGCGTGTAGCGCGGATGTCAAACAGTCACTACATTCCATGGTCAGCGACAACATACGAGTATTTAGAAGAAGTTTTTGAGTTATAAGCAAAAATAGTAACTAGCCACTAATAATTTAATAAAAGAGGTATAAAAAGAAAACGATAGCGCTTACCTATATATAAGTTTAAAGGAAATGCAATTTCCACGCTGTTAAATAAAATATTACAATAGAACGTTATTCGCAGAAAACCTGCTCAAGTGCTCACAGTACCACTACCGTGCAAGTTTAGTTACCTATTTCTACTGCAAAATGTAGTTTCCATAATTATACAATATGAAATGTACGATAAAGGTATTAGAATAGCTACTATTATATAAGTTTTAAAAGAAATAGAATTCTCGCTTTGTAAAAAGATATTACAAAGGAAGTTTATCCGCGGCCAATCTGTCTATGCACCTTTAGATTCTTTAGTTATCTTTAGTGCTGAATGTAGGCTTCTTCAGTGGGCGCCACTGTATAAATAGCTTTAAGCTCTTTTTGTTCAAACGGTACACGTCTATATTTAACACGTCGTGAGATGCCTTAAGACATCATTCACGGCGTATTGTGGGTCGATTTAAGAAGCTATCTTTGAAACCGTTACCAAACTGACAGGTAGATCGGATGAGGTCTCATGCCAAGTTCTCGAGGCCTACCTACGAAATTTGTTTCTAAGCAGTAATGACTGATAACAGCAATAACTAATTAATTAATTGTATTATTTTAAGGCATTTAATAATTTTATTATTTCTGTCTGATATTGTAAGACTATTTTTAGAATTCATTTTGTTTTGTAGCTCTTGGCGCTAATGTACGGCGAACAAAAATATAACAATGCTATCTAGGTAAAATGTCAAACGAGCAATGTGACTTTGAAATAGAATGTTTACCTAATAGCAATCTATTTAGGTGTATGTATCACAAAGCACAGATTTTTAGATAAAGCGCAATCTGTTTTTGTTGGGTAGGTTCATACTAGAATTGATTCCGGAGTGTCATCATATGTTAATTTGTATTATACTATTTGTACCTACTGCCAGAAATCTATATATTCGTATTAAATTATGTTATTTCAATCCACACGAGTTGGCATTGATAGCGCATACAATACTTAGGTATCACTTGGCTACCGGAGAATCGAGTGGACAACGAGCAAAGCTCGGA
This sequence comes from Noctuana lactifera, assembly GCA_018231305.1. Classification (NCBI taxonomy): domain Eukaryota; kingdom Metazoa; phylum Arthropoda; class Insecta; order Lepidoptera; family Hesperiidae; genus Noctuana; species Noctuana lactifera. The sequence goes on along the minus strand of DWAV01002752.1, from coordinate 3,515 downwards.
TTATCACTACTATATATCCAAAAAAATTTATCATTGATTAGGTAGGTGCATTACAACTCGATCGTTGCATTGCTTCATAATAATAAATTAGCATTATATTCGAATGTCGGGGTCTGATATTTCTGAAATGATACTTATTAACATTTTAGTAGTTAATATAAATATGAATATTATTGATTTTATAAAAGATAAAAAAATATTGGCCCTTTGCCGCGTCTAAATTCTGACGCCCTACACTCCAGCCTACTGGCAAATCCGCCACTAGATATCTATTGTAATATTATGGTATGCTATATTCAATTCAAGTGCAAATCTATTTATATTCAATACATGCTACATATTCACCTATATAAATATTCGTATCGATATTTGTGACCTTGAGCTTGAAAAGAATTAAAGTACTCACGAATAAAATTGGTGTATTTGTTGAAATGACATGTGATATAGATTGTTTACGTTCGTTAACATAATTTCTGTACGTGAAAATTAAGTTGGCTGGCTCACTTCTATAGACTGCATAGCAGATCACTGTGCGGAAGTGCCACCAGCGAATGCAACAAAAATAGTATACCTACATCGGTGAATTTGGCATTGTCCCTAGTATTACTCAAGATAGTCAAGTCGCGTCGGTCCTACATGCTGATCGCATGTGGCCGCCATTTTTCTCGCGAAGCACCCTGGGATGCTTTTGTGTTCGATCTCAAAAATTTCGATTTCTTGAGAGGAGGTCACCATGCCAGTGACGTATGCTCGTGCCTCTGAAGTGGTGCACAAGCGGTGAGTGCGACAACACCGCATCACGATCTTAAAGAATGCTGTGAACGCATCATTTGTTAAGAATATTTATGAAATATGCGATAATTTCGGCGATTGTGACCCAAATCTAATGGACATTTTTTGTATTAAAGGGTTTAATTGCAGACTACAAGGTAGTACATAAAAATGTTTATTCAGAGGTATCTATCGCAAATAATCCTTCATACCAACACTTTCTGATATTGTATTATTTTACTCATAAGCGTACCAAAGCTTTTGGGATGGACAAATTGTACAAAACGAACTCTGTTACATCCTTTAGCACATAACTCACTCATTTGTTACAATTACTTCTTCTGTCTGACCAATTTGGAGAAAATAAACAAATTATTGTTTCATTTTGTTTTGAGCTATTTACATTCATTTGATGAGTGACTGTAAATCAGTCAGCACTGAGCGTTATCATTAGCCAGCATCAAAAATCCGGAATCAAATTTTTTAGATCCCTTATAAATCAGTCACAGTACAGTGTACTTTACTCATTTTGAAGTGTCGCTTTATCCTTATCTAATGTAGGAATTCTGTTCTGTATTGGAGGTTGAAAGTGAGATGCAGTGGCCAATTGGTATCAGGTGGCCACTGTGGTCCTTTGCTACTCATTTACGTTAAAAAAAACTTTGGAGGAAGACTAAGAACAAAAATAAGAACTAAATACATGCTTACAATTTTCTTGTTGACATTCTGAAATAAACTCAGAATCAATCTCAGAAGTTAAATAAATCCTAAGCTCAGTTCCAGGTAAAAAGTTGTGCAGCCCGCCACGGCCGCCCCCCTAAGTACTTTGTGGCTCTGCCCTAAGGCTTTAAAAAGATACTAAATGCTTTTTTTAGTCGACTTCATTACAGGAGGAGATTTTTTTCGTTTTTTTTTTTGTTATTTATACCTTCATAGCTCCGTCATTTATAAAACTAGTTAGAAAATTTGTTGTTTTTCTTGAAGTAGTTATATATATAAGTATATATAGGTACTTCCAGTTTGATCAAGGGAAACATTGTGATAACCTGATAATGAGGTTCAGAGATACAGCACGGAACAACCAAATGAAATAAATCACGTATGATTTCAGATTTGTTTTCTAATAATTAAATTTTAATAAGAATGTTGTAAATACTGATTTTTTTTAGCCGTCACCTCCATCCACATAAATCACGCAAGTATTCCCTGCAAGAAGGCGCTCGCGGCGGTGGGTTGACCAGTGGCGACAGTGAGGCCCCGGTCCTGCCGACGACCGATGAGGCCTTGCCAGAGGCTGACTTAGACGATTTGCGCAGCCATCGCAGTGACGATGCACGCGGTTTGCGACGACACATGGTCAAGCCGAAGGTAATTTTATGAATTTCACATTTTAAATACATTTTCATTTTAGTTGTTCATGTCAAAATATTATTTAAGTAAGAGTTGATGGCATGGAACCATAAGTCCATACACCTTTCTTTCTGTCTAGATTTTGGTGAAAGACAGACTCTCATACGCTTGTTTCGAAATTTCTAAAAATCAATGAGTTATTCTACGCTACGTTATTAGCATATTAGTAGGTTGTAAGTTCTGTCCGAATAAAAGGAAATAAAGAAAAATAATTTCGAAGTTATTTCTTTCTCTTGGCCAGTCTTATTTTGGGAATGCTTAAACACATTACTTAACTTACAAAGAAGAACATTATTATACAAAGTTTAATAATTTTTACCCTCTACCCTCTACGCAAAAAGGGGGGATTAAAATCGATTACTGTTTAAGTTAGCGTACAGGGCTTTTCAAAGATCCTCGCATACTTATTTTAGTAGTACAAGTAGCCTAAAACTTTTGAACTATTTGTAAGTGCCCGTAACACAAAAATATACTGATTGCTTTAACATCGTAAGAAATAATAAAATCATATGAACTTTAAATAGAATGCAGCCTCTAGTACAGCCTAGATAACCAGCACATTTGCACATAATATAATCTATATACACTCGTACATAAAACTGAAGTAGCTAGCTATTTTTTTATTATACTAATTATCATTATTTTCCGTTCGACTCATTCATAAATCCAGTTTCCCTTGATTGATTAATTTTAATAATATTCCGCTAATGGTTCTTTATCAGTTAGTACCTATCCATTAATTTGGTTTTATGTCAATGATACAATATAAAGTAAGAAGTAAGTTTACTGCAGTTTCAGGGTTTATTAATTAACTTCATGATTTTATACATTATTTAATCACAGATATCACGGTTTTATTATTAGGTATACTAGTACTTACTTGTAGGTTAGCTAGATAATAAATTACGCTTTTTATTTTTGCTACGCATTTACAATACCTAATTGTTATAAATTAAACCCACGCTCACCTACTTCTTAGAAGATGAGGACTCGTCGTTATAAGGTAACAATATTTTATTTTACATATCTAACATGTAGTTTCTTTAGAAATAGTTTATTTTCACTCCACATATATGTAAAAAAAAAACATTTAGGTATGTAGTGCTTGCTTAGCTAAAACCAGTAAAGGCTTTTATAATAATACAGATACCTACCTACGGATACCCTAACTGATTTCTTGAAAAAAAAAGATTTTTTGCAATATTGTAAACATTGTTAACAGAATAATTTTTATTTTTGAACATTGTAAAAGCTGCAAATTAAAATTTCAGGGTTCAACGGTGCACGTGAGCCGAAAAGATGGAAGCGACAAAATTCAGAATATTATGTCAGAT
>DWAV01002751.1:0-10679 GCA_018231305.1 Noctuana lactifera | reverse complement strand
TCAACCCTTTTTTTATGTCCCACTGCTGGGCACGGGTCTCTCCCCACAACTGGGGAAGGCCTGGAGCATACTTCACCTTACTGCTCCAGTGCGGATTGGAGGGTTACATGCATAATAATAATAATATAAAGCTGAAGAGTTTGTTTGTTTGTTTGAACGGGCTAATCTCTGGAACTACAAGTCGGATTTGAAAAATTCTTTTAGTGTATGATAGCTACATTCATAAGAAAGGTTATAGGTTATTACAAGCATTACGTTACAATATAAAATCGCGGGCACAACCATAAAAACAAAAATAAATAAATAACGCTTCACACTCACAGCCACACACTAAGAATCTCTGTGTCGTGGGTATCATACTCCTTCTGTATAGTTCTCCGTACTTAATTTAGTTCTAGTGAGTCGTGAACTTCTTCAATAAATGCTAATTGAAGCGAATTTAATTTAGTTTAATAGTCACGTAAACGTTTCTAGGAACGTTTTCCATTCCGTAGAGAAGTAAGCTGAGAGAAGTAAACTAGAAGAGTATTCGTGCGGAGCATAATTGGTGAAATTCTAGCGGCACCACGAAAATAAGAATCGAGACGGACATTGCACTTTTCCGGCAACATTCATGCTTTAATTGCTCAAGGTTTTGTTTGGTAAAACTACTGTTTTCTCCATTTGCTTTCAACCCTTTTTATGTTCCACTGCTGGGCACGGGTCTTTCCTCACAACCGAGGAAGACCTGGAGCATACTCCACCACGCTGCACCAATGCTGTTTGGTGGAGATACGGGTTATTGGCCAACCCGTGTCGGATGTTATCAAACCGCCCAAAGCCTCCGACCAGGTTTAACGACTGTTATCTATCGATATCGAATCAGCCAACATATATTTTTCATACCCCTAAATGTTAAGGGTGGTCCACCTTTTAGTTTTTTATGTTATATGCAATACAAAGTTCGCGGGCTCAGCTAGTAAATTATAACTTCATCCTATACTAAACTATAACTATTGAATTGTATTAACATCAAAATAACAGTTTCAAAGCATCAAAATTCACATTATACGTCACTGTCCAAGACTCTGTCATACCCTCATTATTAAATATGAATACCGACTTCCTTTGGACCACCCAAATCATTGGAACAAAAGCAAATATTATTAATACCGTCAACTAAACCCTTGACCACGAAATGGGATCTGGAGGTTAAACCTGTATCACATATTCTAGATCTGTGGTCCTCAAACAAACCTCGATATATATAAATATAGACATTATATAAATAGCTCTAAATATTTACAATCTCCTTTTTGTTTCAAAGTAGGTTCTCGTTACAAAAGAATACACCATCATCATATTTTTTTTTCTATGGTTCATATTTTCTATGGTCAAAAGCATAATAAGTACACACAGCATATTATTATTATCGTCGTGCAATGTATATCGCAAGCAAGATTGAGATCCATTGATCAGACCCACATCAACCTTCAAAGCTGTGAGACCTAACGTAAACGCGATCAAAGTCCCTTTCAAAGATCTTTCTACTTAGCATCACGCATTCAAATTGGCTTTCATTAATCGAGATACGATCCCAAGTTTGGATCCATTCATTCGTTGGACATGCGTAAATCGGGATTAAAATATATCGGTCCACAAATTGGAGCTCGATTCTGTAGGCAGTTAGCGTAATCTATCTCTGTAATTGGTTTGCGGTGCTGCTACCGTCAGATATGACTGAATGACTGTTTGTCACGTTGCCTATGAACCTATGCAAATGACACTCGTAGTTGGTTTTCAATGGAAAGCGATAAATAATTAATGGTCCAGTAAACTTGCTTTGTGAGTCTTTTCATTCTAGAACGGAATTGGATGAAATTAAACTGTTCTCGAAGCGAGAGATAGAAGATTCCCTGTTGAATATTCGTGCTTATCAAGAATTGAGAAATCAATAATGAAATTATGTCAAGGACTACAATGTGATGATAAAAATATTATTAGATGACATCATAATGCAAAACATAACAAGTTTCCTTTTTCTTAATAACAATAATTGACACGTTTTCACTTTAAAGTATTGTACCTGTTTAGTAAGTTAAGAAAACCGTTTACGTGTTACACAGATTCTAATACATGCTTAAGCAAACTTAATAAAGTCTTCTTTAAGATGAAACAGAGCAAACTTGTAAGAAGGAACAAGGTAAGAAGTTAATCTAGAACAAGACTAAAAGTGTAATTCTGGCTACATTATTAATGTAGTACGTATACTGGATAAGAAACTAATTTTGCTTTTAAGATGGGCTTTGTGCTGCAACGATGTTTAACTGGTATTACATGAAAGTCGGTCATTTTATCTAATCCGTTGACAAGAACAGTGCATATTAAATCTCTCAGCTAATTTTTATAACAGTGAATATAAAATCTCTCAGCTAATTTTTATTATGTGATAGCAAGAAGCGAGCATATTAGATCACATTCCATCTATCCATTTATCCATCAGCCTTCAGCTTTTGGGCGACCACTACACTGCTAGACATACCTAATATAGACATCCCAAAGTTAGCGCCACTGCTATCTGGGTCATACAACGTTGCATTAACACTCTTGACATCAAGTACTGATGCTTCATGTTATTATTACGAGTATAAGAGAGTCAGGCTTTGTCTGTCTTAAAATTGTATAAACTTCTGTGTTATCTGTTCTGTCTGCAATTTTCCATTTTTGCATCCACATTGCAGTCAGCGAGCTGTGAACAATGTTAGCTTTGTTGTTCCTTGTTTGGTAGTGCAATGAAATGTTACTAATGTCAGCTATTTCTCTGACGTACTACATGTATTAAGTGACTTCAAATAATAAATGCATCTTTTGATGAAATTGAATTTCATGAAGTTGAAGCTGAAAAGAATTGTCAACCGACACAGTCAATATCAAAGAAGATAATCAAGCTTTCAGAAACTCAATAGACGACTATAGATGTGATATTTATAAATTTTTGCCATTAGCCTTTTATAACAATGCCTTACCAACAGAGTAAACTATTTACCAAACATTAAAGGATTTGGAAGCATAAAATTTTAGCAACATTTTAGCGTATCAAAACTTCCGAAGCGGAAATAAATGTCTAAGCCGCGATGAAACGCACTGCATGCGAAAGCTCAGGGGAAGCTGTTCGGAGCTTCTGCATCTCGCAGATTACGTCGTTTCAATCCGCCTTGTGTTAGTACTGAACTGAACTGAACTTGGTAAACGATTTTGAGTTCGAGTGCTGTGTACACAAATGTATGATTTTGACAAACGTAATAATTCTCGGAATTTACCAAGAGAGCTGTTCTAATCGAATGCTTGTAGTTTTTGAAATATTGGAAGGTAAAAACTAAGGTATGGAGAATAATTATTATTATGATAGATGTACAAAGCAACCAGAGGAACTTTGGAAGTTATTGAGTTATTGACTAACAGCGAGGATCTATCATCTTCATTCATCTGTATCATACATATAAAAATAAGGGTCTTTTAAAGAAGAAAAACAGAGAAGACATTTTAGTAAACCGAAAAATTTTTTTTATGTTCTATTGCAAGTACGTTTCCAGTTTTGCGATTCAACATTTTCAAATTAAAAGACCCGTAAAGATAGTCAAATAACGAAAGTAAGTACGTAAGTAAAATTCTCATTGCAATCTAAGATAAAAAAATATTGAATCACTGCAATAAATAAAATTAATGACTCCTTTTTCTCGATGAAGACTTGGTAAATTTTCTTATTAAACATTAGGTAGGTAGGTACTTCATAACTTATAATAAGGTGTCGCTATAAATCACTAATAAACGAACACTAGTTATGCAATTAGAGAATATTTGGAACGTACACGCGATGTTGAAACGGTAAAAGGAAGCTTTTAATCAAAACGAGGGAAACAAGGGCGTCATTTCCGAGTTCAGCTGGTGATAAGGTTAAGAAATTTCTGCTTTTCAACTAAATGCAATACTCAGGTTATGTGGAGAGAAAGGTGAATGATAAACCTATTGAAAATATAATAATAATAATAAAATTAGTTTATTGCTACAAATTAACAGAAATGGAAAAAAAAGTTAACATATTCGTACACTTAAATATAATGTAGGGCAATGGGAGGTGACTCAGTTATCCTTATGTTATCTTAGTTAAATTTTCCTTTAATAAAACCTCAAGGTAGCTCAAGAGCTGTGTTTTCTTTATCGTAAATGAGTTGCAACCGAACATGCAGGCATGTAATGTTAAATGGTCTCTGCAACCCTCGAGCCACTTCAAATAATATGATAAAACTCACGTACCTACGTACTTAAATCGCCTGTAATAAAAGGGGTCCAGCAATCATACTGAACATCATAACTTTACTGTGGACTTCAAATGTCTTTAGATAACTTTATGAAGGACTCAGAGATCCAAAATCTATTTTAGAGCCTTTAATCAGAGTTAAAAGTCACTCAGAAAAAAAAAATGGTTAAAAACATAATTACAGACGAATTGGTTACAACATACAGAATGTCTCCTTCTTTCCGGAAGTTAGTTAAAAATATAAAAAATATGCAAAATAAATAAAAGTCATATAAAGTAAACACTCAACCTAAATATGCACAAATACTAAGCTGTTCCATGTTAATGAAGCTAAGCGGAAGGAAGCTTTTAATCAAAGCGATGTGTCAAGAAGCGCGTCATTTCTGAAGCTACTATTTTGATATGGTTGAAATACGGGACAGTATAAGTCTTAGAGCATTTATTTATATAAGGTATAAGTACTTTAGATACCGCATTTAAGTTATGTATTTCATACGATGAAAATTAAAGTATTTAGTACTGCAGAAGTAAACAAAAATGAGAATTAAAACAAAAGCGTCCGTGCAAACCATAAGAAATTGCAACCACAAATATGTATTTTAAAGAAATGAGAAAACTGTACGACAAAATGTTTGTATTATAAGACTTACCTATAGGTTATAAATCGAGCAGCAATTAATATATACCTAATCTACAAGAGTAATGAATAAAGAAAATGACTGTAGTACAAAATATTGAAAACCATAATAATAATTATTATATTTATTCAACTAACATTAAAAAGTACCGTAAATAGTTTCTATTAAATTTTTTTAAAGCAAAATTAAGGACTACTGTGACAAGAATACCTTAGCCGTATCTTCAAAGGTTTCTAGAGCATTTAATCACTACACTACAGAATCACTATATCTCGCCAACGAGAGAAAAGCCGACTTAATATGAAGGGACAGGCATTGTATGAGCTGATAGGCACTTATGCCGTAGATTGCTCCCGTCATATCAGTTACTATGTCCTAAGACTGTCCTTGACGTGCATCAGTCCGTCAACTACGCCGTATAATACTACTTAATAAGGTTTACACCGGTTACAAGGTTTACAAATAGATTTCTATAAATCGTTACTATGCTATATTGTAAGAAGTATTTACTATATTAAGTACTAGTTGTGCCACGCGGTTTTACCCGCGTTAAGAATAGTAACGTAATGCTTGATAGCCTATAACCTTCCTCATGAATGGACCTATCATATTATTATACAAAAAGAATGTTTCAAGTCCAGTACTTCCTGAGATTAGCGCGTTCAAACAAACAAACAAACTCTTCAGCTTTATGTATTAGTATAGATTTGTAAATTCAGAGCCGAATCAATTTAACTTATATTTATAAATTAAAATGTTATCCATTCATCATAAGATATTTGTATACTCTCGATGAATGTTAAATAATAACTTTTGGCTAAGGTAGGCCGGGAGAAAAACGCCGGTGGAAAAAAAAACTCTCGGCACTCCTTTAAAATCAAGTGTAAAATCACAATTTTTTTACTATACGTTATAGCTTTGGCCTTAGTGCGCAAACGTGACAGCTAATCGTGTGCTTAGGTTACCTTGGTTTGTAATAAGTGAAAAACAAGGTCTGCAAGGGAAATATTCCTGAGCTCTGTAGCGACATAATAACAACTTGAGCTGCCCATAATTCAATTGAAATCCGATCTGAAATTGTAGAACTAGCTGAACGTTAAGCTCCGATAAATAAGAAGTATTCGGGCATAATCGAAAAATTCCGGACGCGCCCCTCGCCAATTCATCATTGCGCTTTGTCAAGTTGAGGCTAGGTGTAAAAAATCCAGGAAAATTTTGCCAGTCACCTCGTTCTCGTTTGTCAAACAATATTTCACAAATTTTAATATACTGTCCTCGGAACATTATTACGAAGGGATAAGGTTGAATTCTCGAGTGCTGTCGACTCTGTAAAATTGTGTGGATGTGGTAGCCGTGTCACTGTGGCTGAAAATACGATGTACCGCCATGCAGGGAAATGTAGTCCTCGAAATAATGTATGGGTTCCGCGATTTTTTATCAGCATAATACCGGCTTTGCACGCTCTATTAATTCAGATTAATTACCGCTTGTAGCGAAATTAGCTGATTTCATATTTCGTCAGAGTGCTGTTTCGCTCATTTTTTTAAACATACTCGTATTATGTTACTTTTTAGAGAAATGTTTTATTCACTTCAAACATATAAAAATATTTTTAGACATAATATTATTATGTAGGATTGCAAATTTCTGTACATCTGTGTTTATTAGACATAATTAAAGGACGGCAAGAGACTACTGGAGGCATTAACTCTAAAAAACATAATAATATTATTATAAATAATCTAATATCTATCTTTCTATGTAATATTATTATTTTAATTCTGAATATTAAACTTCAAATCAAATGAAATCAAAAATTTTTATTCTTCATAAGTTATATGTATACACTGGATGATTCATCATAAGGTATATGAATACACTGGAAGAACATTTAATAATAATATGGTACATCAACTTTAGGCGCCCTTTTGTCTAAGGTAGGTAGGAAGAAGAAAGCCGGCGAGTAAAAACTCTCGGCACTGCTTATTGCTTATATTAACAAATTGTGCAGTATTATTAGCCTGATAGTGAATCTGCCATGAACCGCAATTTAGACCCTTGGCATGAGATCCATTACAGAGGATTTAGTTTCAAGACGATCCAAATCCAAACTATAGTGGAGGGAAACTCCGGCAAAGTCGATGCCATAGCGCATTTATGCCAATAGAGAGAAATGTGATCTGACTGACTGGTCCTTTAAAACTACTCCAAAATATCTAGAAGCTGGAATTAGGTCACTGACTCATCTTTCATCTTGTTTGAAATTAAGGCCCTATTTTATTATGTGCTGTATACCTCGCCTTGCCTTCAACCCTTTTTATGTCCCACTGCTGGGCACGGGTATCTCCCCACAACCGGGAAGGGCCTGTGCTGTATGGAAACTTTTAATAAAATTTTAAAATGTATGGAATGACCAAGTAGATAATTAAATAATGGCAAAAAAAAAATTCTTCTCTCTAAGTATAGTAGGATTTGTTAAAGTTGAAGCCATATTTAAAACCTAATAATGTCTTAAGAACCTGATCAGAATTGATCAGACGTTTAAGAATTCTATATAAAGTTCGCCTATATCTTTCTTATAATATTTGAGAAGGGACCCGTATAAATCTACTTGTTATGTTACCCACATTAATGGTTACATCATACAACATATTTGATTTCATTTGATTGTATAAGAGACTATTTCACTTTAAGCTCGTAGGTCTTACAGAGCTTATGTAATTGAATTGTGGCATGTCCCTTGTGTCCACTAACTAGAGATGGTAAGTCTACAAGCCAAGACGCTGTTTGGAGATGTTTCACTGGTATTAGTGTTAAATGTGCAGTTGGGTAGAGTTTTCGGTGAAATAATTTTAAACAGAACTGAGAGAAAATTATGTGCAACTTGCATCTTGATGTAACACCCTTGGATGTTTAGCAAGCTGCACTTAATTATTTAAATAAACCTAACGTATTAAACCTAAATTAAGATCATACAAGCATTCACAATGACATTATTGGTGATTAAGTATCAATAAGAAATGAGTATGCCTTTTTTTTATATTTATAATCAAGAACGTCTAAGACAATTTTATTGTGCTGTAAAACGCAAAAATACTTTTTTTAAACTGATCGAAAGTTTCAGACATTAACGAATTTAAACAATCTCGTCAGCTTTATTTATGTAGCTTAAGCAACTTTCATAGTTTTCAGTATAGATATACTAAAGATTACATTGTGAACTAAAGCGCTAGTCGATGAATATGAAACCTTAATACAATATTTTTCATAATTCACGTGTAGCAATATCAAAGCAATTCATTGTTTATGAACCATTCGGTATTCTTCTTAGAAATAGGTACCGCTCCCAAACAATAATTCCTTCGACCTTCACAAAATAATGAACTCCTGAGTAAATACCTATACATTTATACTAGCAGCCTCACATTGACATTTCTCTATACCTTTTGTTATAAGTACCTCAGAAGTGTTGAGGTTTTCCGAATCAATAACACAACAAAGCTTTTCCTTTCTTTTCCAGTCCACTGAAACACAATATTATTGAATCGTACGAAAATAAACGAAGATTTTTATTTTTTTGTGGACCCTCTTTGGTCTCTTAATATTCGCCTGTTTCTTTTCACGTATATTATATAAAAGATTGTTCAGTGCGTCTTGTATACCTACTATGATTGCGTATGTTATTGTATTATTTAAGTAATTTATAATATAATAATATTATTTTATACAAGTTAACTTTCTTAAACAAAACTTCTTAGGCGGTGATAATTTTTATTAATGAAGGTCAAAATAAATATATTATTATGTACATATCAAACAGTTAGTTCATTGGATTTAGGCTCTGTATTGCTTAAAGTAGACCGGAAAGAAAGCCGGTGAAAAAAACTCTCGGCACTCCTTTAAAATCCAGTGTATAAATAACTAATTATTACACACACACATGACACCTAGACGTGTGGATTTAATTATACGATTCACTGATTTCTTAAATTTTTCTTAACAGTTAATAGCATCATATAGTTAGCGTAAAATAACATGTCGAATAAACTTCAAAAAGGAATAAATTGACAGGGCGAATGCGATGTAAAACGAGAAAATTGGTATCCTTTGTAAACTGAAGTATTCAATCTCGTTAACTGTAAAACAAGCTAATACCAAGCATCAAAGACATGTTGATGTTAAGAGCATTCTTGTAGCAAATATTCTGAGTGGGCGTATCCAATCCTACGAGTATAATGATATATTATGTAATGATTTAACATAATAAATATAAGATATATGTAGGCGTCAATGTTCGCCGAACGGCTAACATAATAACAATTTATAACGCTTCGCACTCACAGCCCCACACTAGGATTCCCTATGTCGTGGTTACCACGGACACATACACACAGACCGAATACAGAAAATCTAAATCCAACCTTTAAACTTCTGTCCCTCCGGGAATCGAACCCAGGACCTTCCATATAGTGGATCGTCGTATTCATTATGCGCGCCCAAGGTTGCTTACAGATTAAGCAAGCTCGGACTCTGCCGGTACTATAATGGGTGATGGTACGTGAAAAACGTATGACCTCAGATAGGGTTTTTCTCCTATGTGAGGTGACAGGACTGCTCTGAAAATTCTATTTGAGGTTGAATTTCATTTTTACAGTTTTTCTCTTTTAAAACGCAAAACATGCACAGGAATGAAATTTGCCTCAAAAGCACTTACTACAAAATACTCTTTAATATCGCGAAAACGAACAGGATAATATTTTTTTGAAACAACAACACTTTAGGCTTTTGTTTTAAAAAAATATTTGTTTGCGCAAGAAATTCATTTAAATGACGTATCATTACTTAACTGCACTAACAGCGACGCCGCGTATCATGTTTCCATTAATTTTAAGTGTACGAAAATAAAAGAGGTAGGCAGAAAAAGCTGACGTTGTAACGCATTTAGCTAATTTTATTTTGAATTCACATAACTGAACTGTCATTCCTTTTGACGTGGTATAAATGAACCGATGGTGACTTGCGACTACCGGTGATGGATTTTTAAATGCCAGCGACACAGTTATGGCTGTTGTTCTACATTGAAATAGTAACTATAAGTTTACAAGAGAAAGTTAATAGATCTATCTTCACTAAGCCACATTGGAGCAGCGTGCTCAAGTATGCTTTAGGCCTGCGTCATGTCGTTACATAGCTCCTATGACTCTCTATTTTGCACCTACATAATTATATTGTGTATGCAAAATTTCAGCTCAATCAAATACTAGAAACTTAGAAACTAGGTAAAATATAACTGTCAAAATTTTTTTACACGGTTAGTTAGTTAGGTGCTGGTAAACCTAATAAACGCATGTTAAAAAGAATTAAAGATAATACGAGTATTTTACGAAACGCGTATCCATTGTGGATACGACAAGTGACTGTAGAATGAAGGTAATTTATGGACGTGCTGAAACGAAATTTCAAGTGTTGTACGAAAAAAAATTTACAGCGTCAACGGTACCAAACTTATATGCAAATCGTGAAACAACAATGTGAATTTATGAATACAAAATTGTTTGAAACGAAAAATGAAAAGCGGATATTATTCAGCTTAGTTTTTGAATAATGCTTGAGTGAAGTAAGCATAAGCAGCGAAATTCAATGTAATGTCTATAAATAAAATAAATAAATAATAATGCTTCATACTCACAGCCCCACACAAGGATTCCCTGTGTCGTGGGCGCCATGGACACACACAAGACAAA
>DWAV01002750.1:0-10679 GCA_018231305.1 Noctuana lactifera | reverse complement strand
ACTGAAAAATAAGTTCCAAAGCTACCAAGAATTATCCTCAAAGCATCTTACCAGAACGCATGTTAAAGGGACGAGGCGCCCACAACAGCGCAATTCCATTTGCTGTATTATCTGTGTATAAAGCAGTCTCTTGCAGGAATGGAGATATGTCTTCAGGAAGCAGGAACTCCTCTTCATCTGTCACTGGATCTAGAGACTTCACGCCGGAATGTCGATGGGAGATTGGGTTTATCAACGGGTCAAAGTAGAATGCTGGTAGATCTGGATCTTCTGTTTTGATGTACACTACGTTGGGAGTATGATACCTGTTAAGAACAAAAATTCTATTGAAAAAAAATTATATAAATAAGAGTCCAATATATTATGAGCTTGGACAAAATAAAAAAGATATTTATTTACTTACAGAAGAACTAACTTACCAAGAAAGTTGTACAAAATGAGGCAAATTGTTGTACAAGTATGGGAATGCAATCCTGTATTCAGTTCTGATTGGCTGTCGAATGATAATCTTATTAATATCATTAAATTCATTCCAATCTTCATCGCCGGCCGAGTTATCTTTAACTAACGGCTCAAACTTCGGCCCACCAGGTATCGCCATGTTCAATGCTTTAGCAGTGAAGAAGCTCTTGGAATCAAACAGGTAGAAGTAGTTGTCGTCAACCAAATCAGTCAACAATTGATTAGCGAGTCTGTATAATGTAGCCATTTGAGGTAGCGTTAAATTCCACTTCCTATATGTCGAACCATTCACATGTCGCGTGCCCAACAGAGGCTTGTGATCATAGAACCATGACCCCACTGCGGCATCTTCTTCGGGATCTAACTCAATCTGAATAGGTTCGAGTGGTTCCACATCCAAGATGTTGTCAGCGTAATCTAGGGGCGGTTCTTCATCATCAAAAGGCGGGAACCTCATCCTTTTAAAGTGCCTACGATCGCGCTTCTCTCTACGCATCATGATCCACATTGTGCCCCACTGCGCTATGTACACCGGCTCTATAACCCATGGTATTTCATTGACAAACGTGATAGCGCCTGTGATATGATACAAAACCTTTACATCTCTGATTTGTTCCCAGGGCATAGGCATGTTTTCAAGCAGCTTCATCACAGCATGTGGCATATATTTAAGAGCCCCAAGGTATACTCGCTTATCGTGACGGTACTTGCGACTGGTCATATCTCCGTGGTCCCTAATAATCTTCCTTATATGCTCAGGTGGCATGTCTTCTTTCTGTGCATCTACAAAACCAAACTTGCGTTTCTCGGCGAAACGTTTCGACTGCAACTGAAGCCATTTTTGAGCTGTTGAATAAAAATAAAAATTACATTAGGTAAAAAATTTACAGGAGATAAACATTTTAGAAAATATTGTTCTGAAAATGTTTGCAATTTACAGCCTTCTCCACTTATAAAAAAAATGGACAATTATATCAATTGCAGTTTTACTCTATCCTTGTTTCTTACATAGTGGTCATAAACAAGCAGTGTACTACAATCTCTTAGTGCAGTGGTATATTAACCTTACATCACAGTCCTCGTAAAAATTGTGGTGTAAAGTTTTCACACTATTCCAAGTGACTGTAGTAACCCTGTAATGTTACAAACCATTGACTCAGGGAATACAATAGCATCATAAAATTTATGTCAAAATACACAATACATACATAATATAAGATAATATAGATATATAAGATAATATAGATATATAAGATAATATAGATATATAAGATAATAAGATGTATGAAAAATCTCAGACTTTATTCATGTGTCTCGAGCACAAATAAAATAGTTTACTGAGATTGCTGTAAATACTGTAACCCCTGTGTTTCGATTTTAACTCGTACCTCAGATTTAAAACCTTGAACAAAAGGGTTTACCATTAATTTAGTTATGAAAGTTCTGAACTTCATATCTATATAATATTAAAAAAGCAACAGAAAGTGTAAATACAGTAACTAAGGATAAGCATTTGTAAACCAAATAATCACATTAACATTACTTGATATCCGAAAACAACTAAATTCATCATTCATCTTTATGTACGGAAAAACTAACATAATAATTAATTATCTAGCTATAGTACTTTACTTATAGGCCACAGTTCTTTGAAATTAAACAACTCTAAACAGTGTTTACAATTAATGTATGAATGAATAATAATCTCTTTAGTATTTTAAGGAATCAAAAAAGTAGGTAACAAACATTTTTCATTGTAGGTATGTATTCGTTTTTTGGCCAAGCACAGAGCAAAAGAAATCCATGTATTCATTCAATTTATACTTTTATTTTTATATAATATAATATTATTTTACCTTTTTCCTTGATCTTCTCTTCGGGAATATGATGTGGCTTGGGTGGCTGGGACGGGGGCACCGGGGGTGCAGCAGCGGCGGCCGCAGCGTGCGCCTGGAGCGCTGCCTGCTGGGCCGCGGCTAACTGCTGCTGAGCCATCATCGTGGCCCAGGGGTTAGGCCCCAGCAGGTACGGCGGCAGCGACATGCTGACCGCCTTCTAAAAACAAAACAAATGCACCCAACACGTGAGCATTTCACAACCAAATCGACTAACGCCACCGGTAACCAACAATTTTTACACACAACTAAAACCACTCACTTTAAAGACTTTTTGGCTAAATTGTTTTTGTTTGATAATCAATAGAAAATAAAATTATTTTAACAGCATTTACTGCTGTTAGAAATTCAATAACGCGCAGTAAGTAAAATTTACAGCCGCCATTTGCATTTGCAAGTTTTGCAACTCGGTTTTCGATTTTTGATTACCGTAGTAGTGTTGCCATTTACTTAGGCCGAAGTTACCCCGTATCACAGACTACATAGAATGTACTACGCTCCGTATAATAATTATAATATTGTTCTGCTTTATTACGTTTGTTTCTCTAATTTTATGTCATAGCGATAAATATAGATTTGGAATATAATTCAATACAGTAATAGACAAAAGAGTAATTTAAATGACATTTAAATGTTACACTACGCTAACTGCTAAACGTAATTTAACATATTAAAACTGTTCAAGAATAAGTGGCGTGAACATTAATTAAATACTCGTATCCTTGTAGTTTTTGCAAGAGAATATATTTAATTTCTGTCAAAGTGAAATCTAGCAAGATAATATACCGCGGCAAGTTGTTATAACGAAAAAATCAGACAGTGTTTTATTATAATGCTGTCAATACGCTGTTACCATAGATAATACGCTGTCACTGTCAGGCTGACATTTCAATCATGTCTGTCATGATGTCAAATATGTCAATGTCAATAATAAATAAAACTTTTAAAAAGCCGTAAAAACGTCAAAATCAGAATAAAGCGCGTACAAAAACTACAAAACGAATCTAATAGTTCTAACGCTTCTATCACATCACACTCATCACAGTTCAAAGTTGTAAAAATAAATATCATGGGCGACCACGACGATTTCGAAGATAACCAGTATCCGGACAACGATGAATTCATTCCTTACGTTACTGCCGGTAACCTAACTCAGAGGAATGGCGCGAAAGTGTCCGTTTGGGGAAAAGTCACAAAAGTTTCCGCCAGCGAAGGATTTTATATAAAAACTGTGGACGACCAGGAGGTTCTAATAAGATTAAAAAAGCCGTTAAGCGAGGCAGTTGAAGGCTGGTACGAGGTACATGGAGTATCTCAAGGGAAGAGTATATTGTGTGATGAATACGTACCTTTTTCTCAGGAAATGACGAAGAACATTGATCTCGAAGGGCATAAAAGTCTTGCTAAGTTGCTGGTAGCATTAGATGATCCTTGGGATCTTGGAGATGGGCACAGTACTGCTATGGAAGGAGTTACTCCCATGCAAATGTAATGTTTAATGTTTGTTGTAAGTTATAATTATGTAAGTTAAAATAAATACCTTTTTTTTATCAAAGAATAATGTTTTTATTTTGATTTATGCATAGTTAAAAAATATATTGATAAATTGTAGATTACTTCTGACTATTCCTTATGTTCTTCATGTTAGAGAGCCATTATTACATACAACTATATAAATCATTCATTTAGGTATTTGTAAAACCATCAGTATTTCAATATTATAACTAGGATTAAAGAGATGGGTATAGGAAATGCCTGCCAATTAGGTATTTGAATTGTGGCTAGTATAAATTGTATAATAATACTCATTTTTCTTTAGACCCAAATCTTAAGTCCGCGTAAGCACAGGCTATTTTGATTATTTAAAATCAACATTTTGCACACAACACGCTAAGAAACCAAGCTAAGAAATCTAACTTATTTCTGGAATCTTAAGGCTATTTGAATCTTATTAGATGTAGGTATCAGCAAAATACTCTGGGATAAGCGCGAACACCTCCCAACTCCTTGATTCTCTTGGCTTCCACTTTCAATCTTTTTTCATGCATCACAGCATTAGAGAGAGCTCCTTCTATACATGTAACTGGGCGATTCCTGATAAGAAAAAAAAATGAATTATAATGTTATTAATGAAATAGAATTAAAAATGTAGATAGGCAACCATGAGAGGTGGTTACCATGCTGCTATGACATTCAAAAGGATTTAATCTCAAGGAGGTCGGAAGTTTAAATAACAAACTTAGATTTCTATTCCCGATCTGGATGTTTGTTTGTCTATCTATAGCATCCACAACTGGAAATCCCAGTGTGGGGATATGAGTGAGTTATTTTGTTTATTTATTCATAAATCTAATAAACATACGAAAATTATATAGGTACATTTTCCTAATCATAAAATAAAATCTCGTACATTTTTCCTGCATCAATCCTGTTGACTTCAGATTGTATTCTGACACTAAGGGGTCTGTCCTTTCCTCCTTTCAGAGCCAACTCTGTCAGATACCTTTTGATGTACTGTTTAAGCTGGATGTTCTCTTTCGCCAGCTTGGCTTTCTCAGCTCTTAGACACATAGTTTGCACTTTGACTCTGTTGACTTTTAATAGGAATTTATCCATTTTGCTGAATTCTTTGCACTCTTCCTGGGGAACCAAGTCGAGAGGTAAAATAGAAAAGAAACTTCGCAAATTCGCGATAATTTTGCTTTCGCGATAATTCATGATTAGGTATATAAGTTTCATAAATTTACTTTATTAAAATAAAAGAAAACTAGAGGATATAAAAGTACTTACAACCATAGCTCCATCGAGGTTTTCAAAATCTATATTAAGGTCAGCATCGTCAATGCCATCTAGGAATATTTCATCATTGTCGTGTTCATACTTGCTACAGATTTGAGACATTTGAGTGATTTTGTGCAATTTATCTTGAACATCTTCCAAGCGCTGTTTTAAAAATATTTTAAGTATTTATCAGCAATTTGTTAATGTAAGCATTTGTGTTAGTGGGTAGAAAATATGACAAACAAGAGAAAGTAATTGTGGTGTCCCTTATTTTACAATTTCCCCGTCAAGACATCTTAATTTATATGAAATTTCCCACATCAGAAGAAAATGGTTTTCCAATTACCTACAAAGAAACACTACATAGGTACTCGTACCTATCTTAGATGACATTACATCCACTTAGTCTGTCGCTGAACCAGGTTTTACCTTTATACCATCGTGACTAGCATCAACTAGCACTGCAAGCATTTCATCGCCTTGTTCCTTCTCCGTCTTGCATTCCTTCTTCATCAGCCAATACTTCTTGGCAAGCTCTTCCTTATGACTGTTCATGCGTTTCAACTTGTAACACATGGTGTTTGTGGTTTTTATCCATTCCTTCTGGAGGTTCATTATTATTTCCTAGAATATGTACAAGAGAAAGGTTAAGCAATCTTAAAATTATATTACCTATCGATTGGCTACTCTTATAAAAACTTTGTAGCAGGCCTTATATAGAAAACATGGTGCACATTTGCGTTGTATGTTTATTTAGGACTTAGATGTTAACGGTAAGCGGTAATTGTCCTCCCAGTGCGTTGACGCGAGCTACCGAGGGCGTTATACCTAGTTCGGTAGGAATCCCATAACCCGCTCCTATGATATTCGTAGATTCCAAAGGTTACCTTCAAAAAAGGTAGGTAGCTACCTCCTATATTTCATGATATGTACCTACCATACGTCATAATCATGGTATTTTGGGTACGTTACAAGAAGAAGAATTGATCTCACCGTGGCCTGCTGTATTTGGAAGTCATTTCTAGCAATATCTCGCTGGTAAAAGTCATCCTTCTCTCTCAAAGCCTGGTAGTGGCCCATGATGGGATTGTGCTGCTCTAGGTAAGAGTCATATACCTCCCGAAGTTTGTTCCAATAGGTTTCGATCTCCAGCTGCTTAGGACGGCAAAGGACTCGCATGTCTTCTTCATGCTGGGGAATATTGACTATAATTAAATAAGTACTTTATGGGTACTTATACATACCTACTACTAGATACCTAATGTGCCCGACTTCTACACCTAACAATAAATGTAATTAATTTTTTTCCAGAAAGTATGGATGGATGTTTGTTACTCTCTCACATAAAAACTGCTCAATTGTTGAAACTTTACAATAATATAGCATATACAATACATCAGAATAACACATAGGGTACAATTTATAAAGATATTGTGAATTCCTCGAAATGATAATCCTTCGCAGACCAATTCGCTGGCACCAGCTAGTATCATAATAATAATATATGGAAATAGTAAGTCATTCTTACAAGACTCGTATTAGATTGAGCAAATGAGATAAGTTAGTAAAAATAAAACCACTCTTGTACCCACAATTACTAAACGTAAATAACCGTGAAGGTTGCTTTAAAATAAAAAGAGGTCACTAATGTCACTATAACATGTGAACACTAAGAATACTAAACAATCAAGCGTTTGATGGATAGCGTATACACCTGGCTATTTTCCAATTGGTCACAGACTCACAGGCTGACTTCCTGTAATTAGGGTGCCAACAAGCTTCCGCCTCCACTTGACACGTGATGACCTGACAACCGTGACAGATGCCGCCTTTATGAGGGTGTACAATTCGGATGATGAATAACATTCGTTACAGCATAATGCGTCGCTCTATTGGAGTAATTATATGTTATAATAAACATTGTTGAAGGACGTATGCCTGGGAAAAATTTAAAGCTATGAGCTACTTATGTTTAGTTTAAGAAAACTCTAGACAGCAGTCACCCGGAAGGACCAGTTATTGATCGGCAATAGTCTCTTTTCTCTGTCATTAAAATATGTCGTAAGTAGAAGATAAGAGCATTTTATGTACGAATCTTTAAATTTTAACGGACATACATAAGTAACTTAAATGAAACGCGTTAGATTGGAATTTTATTATTGTCTAAACCTAGCCAACAGTTTTTTCTAAAGCTTCTAGTTAATCATGCATAGGTAATATACGTATATTGGTTATTGAATAGGTATAAAGTTACAAATATAGATTGGACAATTTATTACTTTAAAAAGCCTAATTTTCAAACTCTGTTACATTATTTTGAGGCATTGTTGCGTGAATTCGAAGTACGATATAAATAGTGTTTTGTCACAATTCTTTGCAGTGTTGTGGATTAAGCCGTGAGTGAAAATGCGTATATCGGGACATGCTCTATTAATATTTTGCTTTTTATTTTTGGATAGCGATGTGCGTAATTAGCATACAGAATGTAGTAGGTAATGCTCTCCAAGTTGTTAATTAATTTCCAATTATTTTATCAACATATTTTCAACAGGCCCTGAAATGCAAAACCGATAGAGACCCTAAAGGGAAAGAACTTAAAAATATCTATAACGCTTGTATGAAACAACAAGATGGAAATAACAACAGCAATGGTCGCGGAGATACTGATCAAGATTGGAGGGAAACACAAAGTTACGACCGAAGGTCTCAGGATAACATGGCCAGGAATAGAGGAAGTGACAACAGAGACTATAGGACAGGGGAATGGGATAATAGAAGTGGAGGAAACAGGAAGGAAAATAGGGACAGAGCAGAGGACCAAAACGTAATGCTTGGCCAGAATAGAAACAGAGAGAGGGAGAGAAATGGAAACGACGGGTATAATATAAGAGGAGGGAACGACGATCGGCAAAATAGAGATGAAAATCAAAACCATGAAAGAAACAGTGGTGTAAGCAGTAGGAACGATTTCTTTCAAAATGAAGATTTTGGTGTAAGTTTTTATATTAATTCGTTATTTGTCTTATAACTTGTACCTGGTGGTAGGTTACCTACGTAAATGTATAAAGAATTTAAAATATCTTTCACAGTGTTGAATTGGCTTGTAATTATAAATTACATACAACAGTAACTTGTTCTATAAAAAGGAGAATTAAACTGGAAATATTTAATATTTACAGGTATATGATAACAATCGATACACGACACAATCGTCGAGAAGGTATAAACGCGAAAGACGAGTAGAAATGAACTCCGGAAAGCGAAGCCAATACAATCCCAACCCACACAGGTTTTCTGGGTATGAAGAGAGATATGATGGAGATGATGACAGTTCTAATGAAAATAACTCTACTAATGACGATGACAGCAAGGCTTGTGCATTGCATTGCTTACTGGAAAATTTACACATGGTAACAAAATTAAATACGAGTTGATATGTGAAATATAAAAATTTCCCACAGCTGATTATTGCAATTATTGATTGGTTTAAACTTTATGGGTACTCTAGGGACACACTTCTCTTACATCTATCTTGTTTAAATATAATTAGCTTTAGTTTATTTTTTATTTAGGTATGTACTTTCTATCTACTGCATTATAAGTGCATCCCGTTTTATGGGCACCCATAAATATTGATCGTGAAAACTAAAATTTAATTAATTATTTACATAAATGCTTCTGCTAATTATAATTTTTATCAATATTACTTATTTTAGACCGGTGAAAATGGGATACCTGACCGTTACTTAGTGACTCACGCGATCAGCAAAGATGTTAGAGACGAAGACTTGAAAGATTTTTTACAAGAATCTATTGAAGAGTGTTTTCAGATATTGGACAATGGTAAGTCGAGGTAGGTTTAGTGAGGTAAAGAAGGTCACATCAGTGACCTCCTGATTGTCCTTCCTCATCGTCAGGATACCTATTCAGAATGCCAAGGATTGCCAAGGCCTTTGAATGCCGATGCCAGTTGTAATGCCGGTAATAATATATTTTTCAAACAAAGATGTCTGTGTACACAGGTTTTGATCCGGATCTTAGACTAAACATTACACTATACCCGTATTAAAACTTTTATCTATTGCAGAGAATACAGAAGACAAATGCCAATTTTCGAAGAACTTGTTAATGTGTTTGTCGGAGAAAGGGAGATCTAATTGCGACGACTGGAAAGACGATTTTAATTTTTAATTATTATTAAAATTTCATATTTTAAAGCCAATATTATTATTAATGTTTGATTTTTAGTTATATACTAAATAAAAGTTAAAGTGATATTATGTAAGAGACTGGTGGAAAATAAAAAAATACTCTAAACTAAGTCTTAATTTATTTACCCAGCAATTACCCATTATTACACTTGCCTCTAATCTAGCATCGTTCTTAGCAGTGGCACGTGCTATCTCCTTCTGTTTCTTGAAGCTTTGGAAATCTCGGTCCTGTATGTATGTTATGAGAGTGAGTTTGAACTCAGCTCTGTCTTGACTGTCAGTTATATCGGTCTCATCCCTGTCCCAATTCTCCAGGAGGCAGTTCTTTTGGTGTTCATACTCTGACTGGAGCTTGTCGAGGCGATGACTACCGATTCCTTGATCAAGAAGTTATTCATGTTTAAACACTTCATTTATATTTATATTATGATTTATAAATTACTTAAAAAATGAGTAAGTAGGTACTCAATTTAATTAAATAAACTTTTTTTATATAATTTTTTTTTAAACCTTTTTTTCAAGTGGTTACCTTCCCGCACAGAAATTATTATTTAAATTACATTATTTTAAGTTATTTGTAATTTATTGATTTACGGACAAATGACTAATATCAACTGCAAATTAGCAAATCGAAGTTATACTTAGAAAATGGCTCAGAGTTTCTGTATGTGTTTGAAAAGCGCGTCGATGTTGTTCATCAGAATCATCTATGGCTTTCATCAGGGACGCAATCAGCCGATCCTTCCTCTCTGTTAGGAAGTTAAAGCTTACTATCATGCCCTGGAAACAATTAGAAAGTAGTTAACGGGGAGAGTCTAATTTCAAAATCTAATTTAAGTATCTACCAGTGAAGGATTCATACAAGACTATTCCCATCGGGTAGGGTTAAATTAATTTAATCCTACTTTACCCGATATCAGATATGAAAAGAATAAGGCCAAATTCGTTTCATATCTGAGGAGGAACGCAGGCAGTAGGTACCTAAGAACGCAGCATTGAGACAATAAAAGAAGTAAATATTAAAATACCTACTTAGTTAAAAATGAAAACATGATTGTAAAACAAGCAATACATTTTTCAAGGAATAACATTTAAGAAGTAAGCACTTAGTAAATATTCTCAGTACCTGAATATCCAGAGCCATTTGTTTGCATTTAATTTTACGGAGAATATAACGCCATTGTTGATTTATTTTCGCTGTGTTCATTTTGCTGTATGATTCCTCTTTGTCCAGTTTTTTCTAAAAAATAAGGTTAAATCTTATATATAAAATTCTCGTGTCACAATGTTTGTCTTCGTACTCCTCCGAAACGGCTTTACCGATTTTAAC
>DWAV01002749.1:0-10681 GCA_018231305.1 Noctuana lactifera | reverse complement strand
CATGAGTGTTATGCTCATGAATAAAACAACCAACCTTGAAACCATAGAAATATTTTCTTGCAGATATTTATTTGTATAGTAAATATTTTCTCTGCTTGTAGCAAAATAAATGAATCGAACCGTGTCCGGGTCTTTAGGAGTACCTATAAGATATTTATTTATAGAAATAACCTATGTGTTTACAATTTTAATAAAGATATTTTTTTTTGCAGAATTTGAAGATCAGCGCTCGAGATTTTTCGCTGAACACGAAAGATTTGATGATTTTATGGAGATGCGAGAGGGGTTAGATTTAATAGGAGTTAGTTCGTTTAAGGAATACATGGTCGCATACAGGTTAATATCACATTACATTAGTATAAAATGTACATACTACTACTACTTTTAATTTCAAAATCTTTAACACACTCTCAATGTCAGTTAGGCGAAGGCTGGAATATTAAAATGATGTGTCAAATACGAAAATCATTATCTTAACGTTTCTTTTTCTTACAGGGATGCGGACAGATGTCCGTGGTATTCTTCTCAAATTCTCTTTTGGACGCTATCTTGTTTACTTCTTTCATGGCCTCTTCGTATTATTATAGAATGTAATACAGCATACGTTCACTATACTGTAAGTATTTAAGATTTTCTTCTTTAAAATACTAATACTGTCGCTTTATTTTTAGACTCATTTTAGAAACTAAACTTAAAGATCGTCGAAACTTAAAGATGTTTGAGATATTTTTCCGCATAGGTATACTTTTAAATCGCTTTTACCTATATTTTTTCTGCACATAAAGGTGAACTGGTAGAAAATTATATTTAGCATTAAGTTTCCCTATTGCCCCTACTGCACCATTTTATACTGGCTCAATAAAGAATAAACATTGTAAACTTTGTTACTCTTGCTTTTTATTCCGGTAGAAGTGCTAACTGCATACTTTTTGGATAATTCTTTCAACGGCTTTCGACGACCGTATTTGGGCATTCCCTCGGCGAGCTTACTTTTGACTCGTGGTCTTTTTCAGTTCTTTTCTGATTGTTATATAATAGAGCATTGAATCCCCGTGGGGATATTCGGCTCTGAGAAACGCGATAAAACGTCGACTTCAAATGACTTACAGATGCAAATACGTCTAATAGTTCTATTGTTCATACAATAATTTTTTTAGGAATTAAAGTTAAATAAATTGTTTGTTGCAAAATTTTTTTACAAATGTGGTATTGGAAATGTATAAAAAATTATGCAAAAATTATTTAGACAAAAAAAAACTACTAAATATTACTGACTGTTATAAAGGAATTTAACCAAAATTATGCCTGCATTCTAGGTTGTAGCAAAGTGTATGAGTGCCCTCTTTAACAAGTACCGCTTGTGTCGAGACTAACCTGATTTCAACAGTTTTCATTTATATGTCAGCAAAATATACTTACATGCATTGTTTCAGCTTACCTGCACAGAATCAAAAATAGTTTATCCTTTATTTTCCTCTTATAATCGGTAGGTTAATTGACAATCAGCGGCCGCCAAACATAGGTATATTAGCAACAAGTACAAATACGACTAACTTCAAGATTCTATTTATTAGAATAATACTTATTCACATATTATTATACTAAACATTGTTGCAGATAACGAAAATTTTCGGAACAAACTACGAATTAGATCCGAGCCGTCAGCTTGATTTAGATACACATTTATCTGATACGCTACCGCCAGTCCCTGCAACTAACTACGCGTGGGCCCTTGCTGATGAACAAAGTGCCACACTATGTTCTGCCCCCCGGCCTCCACGTACCCTGCCCCTCTCTCATGCCTCTACTGTTGACAGCCTCGAACTGTTTGCAGCCATACGCGGCAACTGTGCCTTAGTGCCTTCTTACTCAGAGGCCATGCGCATCGACGCAGCTCTAAGAGAAGATCCTGCAGAAAACACAGCTGGAGTTTTAATAGAAATCGAAGCCGACAGGCCAAACAGGCCAGCTATCAAAGCAGCGTCGTTCGACGAACCGCCCCGAAGACCAAAAGTTACAATAGCCAGCACTCATTCCAGCCACAACATATCTGATAGTACGAGGACTAATGAAGCTAAACAGCAGAATCGACGGTCTTGGGCAGGAGTATTGACAGGTTCTAGAAGCGCTAGACAGATATTAGACGATTTAACTAGTAGTGGTCCGGCTAGCTATCAGCCTATACCGGAGCCTCAATCTATACGACAGGGTCAGAATACTTTGTACTATTCTAGGGAGCTATCCCCAACATGTTCTAGAGATCCGTTTGGAGGCCGCGCGCAAACGACCCCAACGGATGAACCGCCGTCTTATGAAGAGGCCTTAAAACTGCCAGCGTTAAGAAGATTAACTAGATCCATTACAGGGACTGAGTTAGCGGGACCCAGGAGAGCATTCCTTAGGGATGTGCTCGCAAATAGACGGTCTTGTTTAGAAGGAGTAGGAGTCCTATCAGGGGCCAAGGTCGTGAGGTTACCTTTCACTGAATCCGGTGATGAGACGCCTCTATAGCGCTTCTGTCGTGCAATTATTGACTTTTTATGGTGCAATAAAATGTTTATATAGGTACTCGTATAGACGTTGTCATTTTAAAAAGCCGTATAAAGTGAGATAAAGTAAATAATGGTTCATAAGGCATTTATATGCTTCGGAGTTGTCGAATATTCTTAAAAATGAGCTTTCTGAATTGGAAATCGATTCGTAAGTAGGTACCGAATGTGAACATGGAATTGAAATGAAATGTCGCTAAAGTTTAGCCATTGACAAAAAATATTTTCGTCCTTAACTGTTTGTTACTGAAGCTATGAATTATAGTCTATTATTATTATTATTCTTAGACTGTGTATATTAATCGGAAATCTTTGTCATTTTTAGAAAAAAAAAAATTTTTCATGTAATAATGAAATACACATAGGTATGTATTTCTCAAATGTACCTACTAGTGACTGAAAGTTTCTTTCTCAGTTTCGGCCGAGACTAACCTAATTACTAAACTAAACTAACCTAACCTAACCTAAAGTTCGGTTTCGGTTTTAGTTTCGGCTGAAAAACCAGTTTCGGTCAGTCATTAGTACCTACCTTAGATAAACCGTAAATCTTAATGCTTAGATGCGATCAAAGGATCTAACCTAACCTAACCCATCCGCGATAAGTCAATTATTCATAAATACAATCATAAACTTTTAACTTAAAATGCTTTTAATGGTTGGTACTTCCTTTGGTTGTATTATTACTTAAACAAATGGTCGACAATTTTAAACGATAGCAAATCATATTACTTTTTTTTCAGAACATCTTACACCAATTAGTAAAATCTTAATTTATTGCTTTAAAGTCCTAGTTAAATGCAAATGTTTCAATGTCGTGTTCCATTAAAAGAAATATAAATTGGGAATTATTCGTATTTCTTACGAAAATAGTTAAATGCGGTCATTTACATAACTCTTATAAGTACCTATACATAGCTGTACAATTTTAATTATAAGGCAGTGCCTTGTATTGTTGTATATAATGTAAGCATTTTATATTATTCTATTCTTAAGTCAAATAGGCGATGCAGAATAATATTTCAATCTATTTGAAAAAAAAACCTTTGTTATTAACAAACTGAATACTTAATGTTACGAACTTCGAAGAAGGTAGAAAAGGCTTTACTAAGAACTTCAAGGCTTAAGCTAACTTTATTCTCATAAGAAAACGTTCACTTACATGAGAATGTACGTCCATAATTTTTATAAAAAGATTGTTGGATACATTGTGTACATGCGATAACAAACATTTTGTTAGAAGCTTTAAGGCTAATAAAGAAGAAAAAACTGTTGGCTCTTTAATGGTTCTTTAGTACCTACTCTGTAGTTAAAACTTTTTTCGACGTGTAGTAAAGTCCGCTGTAGCTACGTATACTTTTTAAGTGATAAGTGTAGACCTCATTTTAATTTTAACTACAGTCTAACCACAAAACATTTTGAAACATTATCTAATTTATTTTTATTATGTTAATGTAATTATTTATCTTCGGGATGATAGTCTCCAATTCAAGAATAAAAGGACTGAGATCCGACACAAAGTTAGCTAAGAATAATTTAGGTACATGAAGTTTTAAGTAAAATTTACTTCTGCCCTCGCACATCGTGAGTCCTTTGAATAAGTTTTGGGGTCGCTAGTTACCCCTCGTGACCAACTTTGATGTGTTTTATGCACGCCTCTTTGACTTAAGGGTATTACCAGAGACTTTGCTACTTGTTCTCAAACGTTGGAATTAAATATAACAGACATTTCATACAGATAATACCATCATATACTTACTAAATATTGAATACTGCAACCCTTTTGTATGACCCACTGCTGGGCACGAATCTCTCCTCACATCCAGTTAAGTTCTTTGTCGGATGTTGTCAAATCGCCAAAAGGGACTCCTACCAGGTTTTACATCAGGGCCGGCGGCAAGTGCCCTCCGAAGCACCGAGTTATAGGCCCGGCTTATGTATTTCAAATTAATATTATAACTAAAAATTCCCTCACAATACATGTGTACACTGTACAGTACAATATATAAAAAAATAATTTAAGAATTTTCATTTCACTGTTCCCTTAAAAACAAGTACAAAGTTAGAAAATGAATAATTTCTTTTGATTTCAAAGTATAATGTATTATTTTTGGAACTGAATGGTGGCTAATTTGTATATTTCTTACAGTATTATGATGATACTATCTGTCATAACGAACTTATATTATAAGCTAACGCAAACGGTGCACAATGTAATATGTAATTGTTGTTGTCGTCATTTTAGGCTGTATAGAGTATAATTTGTAAAGACAAAGGTGATATTAATATAAATAATTTTATTAGTAGATTTAATGGAACTTGGCTGAAAACTGCATTCGAAAGAACCAATTTGTGTATTCTGAATTTTGCAATGTAGCTATGTAAAAATACGTGTCTATTTAATATATTATAATAATTGTTTTATAAGCCTCAGCAAGCATTTTAAATGTTCATTAAAGTTTTTGCTTGTAAATAATATTTTGTATAGCTATTACTTAAGTATATTAATAAATAATCAATACTCAGTACTGACTAATAGATTACAGACTAAAGTGCCAATAAAATCATGTTAGGACTTGTCTTAGATATGAGTAAGTAAAATCAATCGACCAGACAAACATTGAAGCCTATTAGACTTACGGCCTTTTTCATAATCTAAGAGTCTATTCGCCGGTTAGAAACATAAATGGTTTTCATAATCTATAAGCAAAGTCCTAAGTAGCATCTTTCACACACAAAATGTCAATTTAACAGATCAATCGCCTATTTGGGACTTTACGCAAAGATTATGAAACAGGCCCTAAATTTTTCTTATGTCCGCAAAGCGTCAATTTAACCGACAAGTAGATGACTTATGACTTACTTGAAGATGATGAAACAGGCCCTTATTGTCATTAATTTAATGAAAGTGTATAGTTAGGTAAGTGTAAATCGCTTAATATACGAGTAAATGCAAAACACTCTCAATTAAATTTTTGGAGTTATTAATATAATTTTGATTTATATTAAAGTGAATGTTTTTTTAGCATTCTGCAGAATATATAATACCTACTGTTATTAAAAAATACTTGCTGACAATAGTCAGGGTCAGGGTACGAAATATAATTAAAAAACCTTTTGTTATTTCATTTTATTTAAAGTGGGACTATTAATGAATTATATTATATTATTATATTATTTTTTAGGATATTAAATTTAAATTGTAGGTACCGAAGTCAAATAAGCATGTAAAATAAAAAAAAAAAATTTTTCATAAGGATTGTAAAAATACAGCGCAAGTATTAATTATACATATTATTATTATTCTATGTAACTTACAATTATATTTGTAGATAGATACTTGTGTTTAAGAGTCACGCTTTTAATGTTATTATTACTGACGCGAAAAATGTAACTCAAATATTGTGTAGAAAACTGCTAATAATAAAATTAAGATTAATGCTATTATTATAAAATATTTTGAGTGTAAATTATGATGATGAAGAGAAGTTTATTATTTTCAATAAACTGTGTTACAAGAAAATCATGTTGGTTTATGTCAATCACCCTTTATCATGAAAAAAGTTAAGCAAAAAATAAAATTAGATTTAATAATTTAGATAATGAATTTGCATTTTGTCTAAATTTAGTCCTAAGAAAGGTCTCGCCATAGCAATAACACCTTTTTTATTACTACTTTTACTTAACATTTAAAACGACGGCATTTTAATGAAACTTTGATTAATTACATTAACACGAACGAATCGTGAACTAGCATTAATGACGAACCGTTATTAATTCTCTTATTTCAGTAAATTCATTACCATGCTAACGATAGTCCCTATCTGAAATTTCGCAAAGGATCCCATTGCCTTCGCGATACGTGACGAGCATTGCTAGTGTCCTATTGCCAGGCAAAAATGGCCGACATTTTATGAAAGCCCTTCGTTTTATTTAGCAAACGTTCCCAAAATATTTTGTTAGATCTCCATTGATTTAGCACTTATTTTCATCAAAATCTATTGCGCCATTTCAGAATTTTTCCGTTCGTATTTTTATGATGGGCCTCAACCCTTCTCATATTTGAGGGGAATTCCGTAGCCAGAAGTTGGACAGTGATGGGTTTATGATGAAGATAAGTAACCACTATAGTTGAAAACTAAACTAGGTAATACAACATATAAATGCACCATTTTTTATCGAAAAAGCAGAAAATATTGATGAAAGACCGCGATCTTTGTAGTGCCTACTTAAAAATAGCAATATTGTTGGGGTTTTATAACTCTTGGCTCTAAGAGATTTTAATGTAAAGGTCGTTACTTTTTATGGTTTCGGATTCGAACCCTTAACGCGTAGTAGATACGTAATAAAACGGGATCATAATATTTTACACCCTTAGCGCTATGGCGTGTTAACTGTTAAGTAGTTAGAAAAACAAAATAGTGATTCTTTCATGAATAGGTAGGACTAGATATTTACCAATCAGGTACATAAAAGTAGTTTCTGGGAACTCTTAGCATCTTAATCTTGTAATATCTACTTGTATCGCCAAAATAATGACACACATTATATTAAAAATAATAACAAATTGTAGTCACCGCTATGTACCTATATCTTCCATCTTTTGTCTAAAAACAACCGTGTATTATAAAATATCCCAAAGTAACTAAAAATCTTAGATACTTTTACATGTTTCTTAAATAAATTTTCATTCTTTAGAGAAGCAATAAAAAATTGTACAAGAATAGCATTCCCACGAAATGTTAACTGAGGCTGCAAAGCCTATTCGAGCAATCAAAAATTCGAATCGACGTGAACGTAACGTGGAAATAAATTTTACACTTTACAAATTCATAAATGTGTAAAAACGCGCGGCTAGTTATATAAATATCAAGGGCTCTCGACTCTCGTTTCCGATAATCCAATTATTTGGCACTGCCCTTAACAGATTTAATTATAATCTCCAGTTACCCTTCGCATCTACTGTTTGTAAGACGTTCTTGGACTAAATGGAATATTATAATCATGTTTTCGTCTTTTACACGTGTTTTTCTCGATTACTCTACGTAATCTGAGTATATTTGAGTCAGTGTTGTATTAAAATTTTGTCTTTTGTATTTCTGACCTTCGGGGTCAGAGGCTAACTGCCGCTTTTGTAAGGTTCGTGTAAATTTAATTTAACTAACACGTATGTTAATTTAATAGGTCTGTCTAATCCATTTGGAGTTTCTAAATGTAGCCTTTTAGAAACCCAAAACCTGTGTTTAACGTACAATTTTTAAGAAAAATATAGAAAATAATCATGCATTTAGAAACCCAACTTGACCTGTCTTAATTAACGATATAATAGTGTTACACTTAGGTACATGCAATATCGCGTTAACTTGTACCTATGTATCTGTATGACGTGTTCATGGTAGTCACGCGTATAAAATCCTTGTTATGGAGAAACCTCAATAATATAATGAGTCTAATCAACAGGTTTCCGACAGTTTTGTTTCAAGTTCAATAGCCATTATCAAAAATTACTGGCGCGCTTCAAGTTTACTTCCAACTTAATTGCTTCTGAGTTCGGACGGAGAACCACAATTCGGAAATTCCGAATTGCCGAATCGCGTTCAATTATCAGGTTTGATGAGCTTACAATTCACCCAGAGGAAGCTCTACCTTTTGATTAAAAGTTTTGGACAATTACGAACTATGTAGATCTAAATTTAGCTGACTTACATATTTTTAGATCAATGAAAACGATTTTTAAGTTTACGTCAACAGTCAACAAACACAAAGCCTACGTATTTGTGTAAAGACAATGCATTTAAAGATCTTACCTGAAATATATCTAGGTACTCTTTCTGGCAATGTAAAATATTAAAATTAAATAATAATTAAAGGTTAATTACGAAGACAAACTTTGCTCTCATTTATTAGATATACACATTTGTTATCTAAAAAGTAAACAACGTATTAATTAACTTTCTAACGTAACAAATTACAAGTAACTTTAGATATCTAGGCACTTATTCCGCTTCGCTGCTTCAATCCGCATTTCCTCGGGTGAAAATCAGGCAATTAGGTCAAACACTTTTGCGATGCGGATGTCTTCAGTCCTTTTGAATTGTGTTATTAATTTTTGAATAATACTTCTTTGTGTTCCGTTATTGCTGTAATATGGGAGAAGAAAGTAAAGAAAAATTTACATACCCAATTCAGATGTGGAACTAAGAACTATTAATTTTAAAACCATAGCACATTTTCATGGGCGTTTCCACGCAATTACTAACCAAAAATGAACAGGTACATATCCAATAAAAAGTGTAAGGCAGTTTGGTTTACCTCTATCCAGTTCAGTGTTTATACTAGGTCTGTTGGTATTGTATGTATCATAAGATTGAAAGTATAAAATAAAAGCCTGCTATTATTACATTAGCAAGAGAGCAATAGCGGTAGTGACACGGTATCGAAGGCGGCGAACCGTGGCCCGGATCAAAGTGAAGCAAGCCTTTGATGTGCCGTCAACCGCAAAGCGTCAAACAAAACACATCCAGTTAATAAAATCTGGTTGTTGAATAGATGAAAAACCCAAAATAAATGTAATGTTTACGATAACACCTATCTACTACATGTACAATATACGTACGTGTAATACCCACTTTAAAAACTTATATACGATATGAAACGCAATTCCAAACATGAGAAGATTACCTACAATATATCAGCACTGGTCGCAGTGGTTGCTAGATAGACCCATACCCGCCATCCGTCAAATTAACGCAAACCTATCTAATATGAATAGACGGATTAATACACAATGGTTCCATGGAAAGATTAATGCTCAAAAGCTCTGTTTGAATGCCAAGAATAAGCAGACATACGAGAAGGTGCAGTAGATCTATCTATAA
The DNA here is from genome assembly GCA_018231305.1 of Noctuana lactifera. Taxonomy (NCBI): domain Eukaryota; kingdom Metazoa; phylum Arthropoda; class Insecta; order Lepidoptera; family Hesperiidae; genus Noctuana; species Noctuana lactifera. Next base: position 1,257 of record DWAV01002749.1, on the reverse strand, counting down.
TATCCAAATTATTGTAAGGTGGAGAGCAATAGGATATTTCGACATGTATGGTTAAAGAATAATTTTAAAAATTGTTAAATAAAGAACAATCTGAAACATTCATAACACGCAATAGGGAGGTAATAAAAGGTTCAATTTTATGTGAACGATGTAATAACTTTTCATTAGATAAAAAATTACACAAAAGGAAAAGCTTTTCAGCCAGTGCCAATTCACAGTAGCCGTACTTTATAGCTATGTCCTTATAGAAAATGTTTTTAAGCCAAAAAATTAAATTAATAAACCCCCAACACCTATGTATTTGTATACGTAAGTACCACGTTATAACAAACCAGGGGAAAAGAGCTCAGTGGTTAAGAATTACGTCTCTTATTCAAAAGTACCGGGTTTAAATACTTTAAATCATTCCGGACTGCCTCAATCACCTTTCTAAACTATGTCCGTTTTAAGACGATGACATTAGATGTAACGGTGAAGGAAAACGTCGTGACAAAATATGCATGCCTGACATTTCTCCAAAAAACTCTCAAAAGACAGTTGAAGTTCATGTCATTACCTATGTCTAAATCCTTCCGTCTCATATTTTAGAGGTGACCCGTACCCAGCAGTAGGTCTATGATGGGATGAAGGTTTTGATTAATTTATTGTAGATTAAGAATTTTAATTTAGAAGTAATAAAGATAAATTTAATTTTGTCTTATGTTTAGTTAACAGTCTCACGCACCGGCGCCGTTGTGTCGCGCCAGGGCGGCGTCGGTCATATTCGTTCCTTTGTGGAGTAGTCAAGACCAGAACAAATATATTATAGCTACACCCCTACATACGCACAAGTTGAGATACTCAGAATCCTGGAAAATTTCATGTCCAGTAAAAATAACGTCTTGTCTTTCAAACTTCATATCATATCAACGTGCCGGACTTCTTATTTTCTTTATTGTTTTTCAAGCACAGGCTTTCTATAGCATTGAAGTAGTTAAGGTAAATATGTAAACGCATTGAAGTTATTGTCAATTATTATTTTCGTTAGATTTATGAATAGACGAAGTGGCAATTATCATTTCCTTATATAATATACTAGATGTGCCACGCGGTTTCAACCGCGTTAAGAATAGTAACGTTATGCTTAATAGCCTTAAACCTTCCTCATTAATGTAGCTATCATATACAAAAAGAATTTTTCAAATCGGTCCAGCAGTTCCTGAGATTAGTGCGTTCAAACAAACAATCAAACAAACTCTTCAGCTTTATATTATTAGT
>DWAV01002748.1:0-10681 GCA_018231305.1 Noctuana lactifera | reverse complement strand
TATTATAGCTACATTCATGAGGAAGGTTTATAGGCTACCAAGCATTACGCTACTATTCTTAACGCGGGTGAAACCGCATGGCACAGCTCCACCACGCTGCTCCAATGCGGATTGGTGGAGTATGCTCCATTATTATTCATATTCTACTCATAAACCATAGAAAAAAAAAGGATTTATTATCATCAAAATAAGGCCCTTCAATTTCACGAAGCGGATTGGTCGAAATAAAAACAAACGTGTTATATTTTTAGTAATTTTTACAGAAACAGGTGGTGATAAGGGTGACACCAATAAAATTGTGCTGTTTAATTAGTTTGGTGTCGGCCTCGAACCAAGAACAACGCGATACAGACCGCGAGCTGTCGCCGTGTGGGTGGCAGCGAAGCCAGGGTGAAATAGATATGGTATTTTTCTGCAATGTAAACTATAGTTTTTTTTGGAATCCTTTGATTAATAGAAATAATAGAATTAATATGATTGCGTTTATAAAATTTGTTACCCTGTGTAGAATATTTAGACAACTTAAGATATTATACAATATACCTACAGACAACTTAAAATAAGTAATTATGTTATTTTATTTTATATACTTAGCTAATGTAGAATTTGAAGTAAATGAGAATAAATTCAAACACTGTAGGTATGCATAAGTAATAGGGTTTTTTTTTGTGAAATCATTCTATCTATACTAATCTTTGTGCAGATAAACGTTATGTAGGTAGATATCTAGTGCTTTTCTAAGTCTGATGTTTAACACTATCTTTTGAAGTAAATGAGAATAAATTCAAACACAGTAGGTATGCATAGGTAATAGGCAAATTTTTTGTGAAATCATTGTATCTATACTAATCTTTGTGCAGATAAACGTTATGTAGGTAGGTATCTAGTGCATTTCTTAGTCTGATGTTTAAGACTATCTTTAATATATATTCTAGCGCCTACTCATGCTTAGTTTTCATACTCAAGCTTAGTTTTCAGACAAAATATTTAACGTCAAAAAAACAAATTTCCTAACCTAGGCGTATATATAGCTATAGCGAGTGTGAAAGCGAAACGATCCAATTACGGTCGACAGGCCACACTGCCGGAAGAATGCACTAATAAATTGTAAATTGCTGAATTTCCGTATTAGTCACGAAACCAACAAATGCCGCACCGCATCCATTGTCCGCGGAATTTCGCGCATTCGTGTCGCGGTGTCATTGAACTGATCAGCGATCACTGCGAAATTGGCTAGCGAGCGCCGCACAGCCGCACACACTGTCCGCCGACTGCTTGCTGCGTGACAGGAATCTGCGACTTTTATATCATACACAACACTATTACGATTTTGCAACGTATGCGCTAAATTGTCACTTTACAAAAGCAGCAATGTATGCCACACGAACAGTAAAATAATGATACGTGTGAGGGCAACTGGGCAGCTCGGTTGAGGTCCGTCTCCAAAGCAAGGTCGCGCCGCCCGACGCCCACTCCTTTAAACATACGCAGACATGCAAAATTCTGATATATAAACACTATAAACACACTGTACGAAATTTGGATGTGTGCTGCAGAAACACCGAGTTTAGGTCGACGCCGCGCTTCTTATTTTTATCTACAATCAAAATCGACGACATTAACTAAAATAAAGCGGTCCCGGTCGATGCGCCTCATACAATACAAGACAGTACATAAGTGACAGCGATCAAAGACATCGTTCTTTGGTTCATTGGAATTGTAATGTGATGATTTAAGAAGTGAATGAAGGTTTAGGTAGAAGTGAAGGCATAACAAAAGTAGGAATGCCGGTTGCTGGCCGGAGACACTTATTTTGAGGCGACCATCTTAGTACCAACGTATCCACGTACGACCCCAGATAGGACTTTACTCCTATTTGTTATGTTAAGGTTTTCACGTACTTAGTATCCATGGGTTACAGCAAAGACTTTACATTTCACATTACTTCAAAGTCTTCAAACAAAATGAAGTTATCTTGAAATTTGTTGCTTTTAATAATAAGTAAAATTATTATTTTCCTCGCTTCCGTGCTTCGGGATGCCGAATCCCGAATGTTATCGATAGATAATAAATTAATATAGTTAAGTCGTTAGAACTAGGCCCTTTGAGCGGTTTGACAACACCCGACACCGGTTGGCCACTAAACGCATTGGGGTAGCGCGGAGGAGCATGATTCCAGCCTTCGATTTTGTGGGGAGAGACCCATGCCCAGCAGTGGGCAATAAAAAGGGTTGCAGGTAATTATAAACCATTAAATATTCAAGTATCAAAACTAGTTATATGCACTGTACTTACACTTGACGGTTGGTTGGGCACGTGCGTTTCGGAGAAGGCTCGCCTTTAGTTTTATTGTATTCACTAATTAGTTCTTTTAAGACTAATCTAGTCTATTTAAATTATTATCCGGCGTTTACGTCGTGTCGTCACGGCACCGGAAAGGCAGAAATGAAACTGTTAACCTAAACAACTGCAGTTTCCTAAGTTTATAGCAAAATGAGGGTGTTGTGTGTTTTTAAAAGAATGGCGTACTTGGCTCCGACTGCGCTTGTAAGCACTGCCGACCATTCTAAACAAGAAAGATGTTTCTACCCTTTTGAGTTCATTTATTATGTAGCTTTGAAAATTTTAACTTTACAATTTTCCACGCAGTCGACTTTTTTGTATAGACAAAAAATATAGTTAAGTAGTAGTAATTCATATATAGATAATAATTTATTTTATTTCCTTTCTAATTTCAGTGGCTGTTAATTTTTAATTTTTACATTCCTTTTGTCAATTTTAGGTGGAAGTAGGCCTATAAGTTCTCCAATAAGATTTAATAAAAGTTTTTAATTGAGAGAAAACTTTGTCTTTCAAAGATTTTCTTCCAAATATTCGGTACACCTAAGCCGCTACTCTTAGCTTCATACCTACTTTAATTACAATCTAACGACCTTCAACTGTTAACAGTTACGAGTATCATACATTAATAATACTCGTTTAAAGAAAAGACATTTATATAGATATACAGAAACAATTTATTTAAAGAATATAAATGCAACAATTATACATGTTTTAGTACACTTAGAAATAATTATGGTATCATTATGCTTAACATAACAATAATAAGATTAGGAAGCTTAATATCTAAATAGGATTGCTATAGCAGGACAGAATGCTATATAATAAATAAGGCCAACTCATCAGCTGTACAGTAGCCAGAAAAGCAACCATGCCAACATGATTTTCATTGTAAAAAGGCTAAAAAGTATTTAACTCAGAAAAAATATCTATAAAATATCCCTTGATATTATGACTAAGTAATTAACAGTTAGATATTTTGAGCATAAAACTTTAATACACATAATTTTGGATTGAGAAGAGCTGTAATTAAAAACCGTGTCTAATTTAATGTATAATTTAATTTCCTATTAAAACTAGGACGATTTCTGGTAAAGTTGTATCTCGTATCCCTCAATAGGTATTCGGGTAACTAGGTCAGCTTCAGCTTCTAGAACAAAAGTAGAAATTACATGACATTAGAGAATTATAAGTTTTACAACACACTCTTTTCTGCCCCGCAGGGAATCGAACCCTACTAATGGGAGAGTGGCATGGTAACCACTACACCATACGCGTCGTCACTTAAGAAAGAAAATTTGTTTTCATATTTTAATTTTCAATTAATGTCCCAGTGCCGCTGGAAAAAATTTAATTGTGACATAAAAATAATTGTTTTCTCATGGAAGCCATCGTCAGGACTAAACCAAATTGAAATGGAACAAATAAAATAATCGAACAAAAAATTACTCGAATTGAGAACCTTCTCCTTTACACCCGACTTCAAAAAAGGAGGAGGTTGGCCCAGTTCTGACAATGGCATCCATGAGAAAACTATATAGGTAAGTCTTAAGTTTGTTTTGCATTAAGTATGTGCGCGTCAATTTTGAAGTCGGTTGTTTTCGTATCACGAGTTGTAATTATTTGAAGTCGGTTAAAAACAAGATGTAAAATATAATTATCGCTGCAATTAATTTATCAACTTCACGGGTTACCTCTCACCTCGATGCTTGCAGTCTGCTTCAGCTGTCGATAGCTAATTGGCCTCTAATTGGGACAGCGTGAAGCGTGCAGTATCTCCATCCACGCTCATTCACCCCGTTTTCAGGCACCCTTGCGGACAGAAGAGCATAGAAGAGATGTTATGGTGGTCGTCTAGAAATTGTGTCAAACTCTTAGTGAAATTTACTTTGTGCCTTAACCGGAAGAAACGAGGTTACAAGTTAGCCAGTAATGTAATCTAAAGTGACGAATAGGTATAACAAAACAACAATGTACTATTAGGTATATAAATTTACTTTTATCTTATCTTTTCTTTTCTATACGACGTATAAACTCAATTTTGTATATTTCAAATCCCGTTTGTTACTTGGTATCATATGGTGTACCATACGTTGCAATCGCGGTTTGTTTGTGTTTACCTATTAATATTTTAGGTACATACCTATATAAATAGATATCTTTTTAATTTCTGTAACACATAAAAAATTTTTGGCTCAAAATTGTCGCCCTGGGCCACGGTACTATCCCTAAAGTATAGTCTGTGTTCTCAATTCCTACTCATCCTTCTGATAAAAACCACTACTGATTCATTTCATATTCACATTGTAACTAATTGTACTTACTAAGGGCAGCAGGACGACCAAGGTCAGAGGTGAACGCTCTAAAACTCGCTTTCAGGTAAACACGACGTTTTATTGGAGCATGCAAATGTCAATATCTACAGTCCGTTTGTTGCTTAGCGGTCTGTCTGGGAGAATATTATTTATAACAGATGATTGTGTTAGCGCGTTTTACCATCTGTTGATAATTTTTAGTAGGCAAAGTGTCTGATTGATTGTCCCTAGTTTCCCGTCCGTTTGTCCCTAGTCGTTTAGCTGGTAGACTTCACTGGCTGTTTCCCTCAAATCTGCATCACTAATTTAAACATAAAATAAACAACATAATTTACTCCCACACAAACACATAGATTTCAATTCTATGATTTGCCATCATTTGTATTTTTTAGCCCAAGTTTCGTGAACTGAACACGGTTCAGGAAGTTAAAAAAAACTAAATTTAATCACAATATTGTACCTATCTCGTATGGGTACAATATTGTGTTTATGTTTAACGCTAGCAAAATTATAATAACGCAAAATATATGGTTCAAGCAGAATTATGAACATAAATGTATAACCTAGTTTCTGAAACTAGGGGTTAAATTAGATAACATAGTCACACAAGCACACTTAAGATTAGCAACTAATAAATATTTCTAAATGCAGTCTCTTTTCGAATGTATGAAATTTAAAAAGTATATAAAAAAATTACAATGTCTTAGAGAACTGTCGAATTCCAAAAAAATGTAAATGTGCGAATAAAATATATAATATTATAATGTACGTTGCTATTGCCTTTTTAGCCCATATATATATAGTAAAAGCATGTTAAAAAGCATATTTTTAAAAATTACAACAAAAAATTAGGATAATATAGAACAATGTTCTGCCAAACCGATTTTTCATTATAAAACGCGATCGGCGTGGATTCCGGAGCACGGGCCAAATCGCAAATATTTTCTCTCGCTCGTTCCTGTACTGTAACCCTGAAAAACTAATAGACATTCGCGTTATAATGTTCAATAACTTATAATATAATTCGCAACCGCAATTACACGACTCCGACTGATGTGATGACGTCAACGGTATTCAGGAAAATGGTGCTTTGCATATGTTTGCAACATTAATTTGATTTGTAATTTCTTAGAAGCTATTTGATTCATTAAATTTGAAACTGTATTAAGGTTGTATTATAAATATCTTCTTTACTAAATAACATTACTTATATTGACATAGTAAATATAATCTCAATGTACAGCCAATAAGTTTGAGCATCCGACTTTGAATAAATTCTGTGATCTATAGCGCTATCATTAGCGAATGATGTGCAACCATTTCAGATTATTAAATTGAATTTAATGTACATTGTACATTTATGAGCAATATGAGTATACTAGATACTGTTCATACGAATAAAAAAGGCAATATTACTGTTGACTATTGAGATAATACAACGACCGCTCAATCCTACGTAGATCGTTCAGAATTCAAATATTCTCAAGATGTCTCGGCTACTATGAGGCTAAGAGCTTGCCGTCGACGACGACCTTTGTTCACGCAAGGACTTGAGGAAGGTCAGCGCGTAGACTGAGGGCTCCCTTCGTCCCTCCGCCCTTGGCCCCGCCGAGGGAGAACGAAGAATTTTATATAATATCTAACCTCGAAACGCCCTTAAAAACAAGTTTGCGAATCCGTACGGCCGATCGCCATTTTATATTCCACTTTTTACTGAGGTCAATACACGTTAAGCACGTACCTCTCTGCTCTGTGCGTTTATTGGCCTTTTTGTTATGTATTTACAATTTATATTAGCTGTATGCTGTTGCTAACTTGTTTCTTATATTACATTGGATTGGATTATCAGTGTTGCCAGACAAATCCCGGTCTAAATCGCCCAATTTTTTTTTTCACAACAAGTAGCCTAAAACCTCACAAATTATTAGTCATCTAGCCTAAATAGCTACGTGCCAGTCGTGCTCTTAAATCATCGATTTTTGCTTTCAGCATTTTCTTTCCTTTTCAGAATTTTTTTTGCCAGGGTTTTTTGCAAAAAAATTATACCTAGCCTAAAGCCGCCAATTTTTTTGTGTGTTTATCAATCAATTCATTGAATCCTGGATTATAAATACACATCTATAAATTGATCGGCACAGTATAAAAAGTATTTAGTTATCTCCGTTCAGAAATGTTCGTGCAAGTCGCACACGCACAACATTACAGATCCATTCGTGTGTGACATCAAACATTTCCCTGTCCGCACTTTCCAAATTCCGAAACGCTCTTTAAATGATTGCCCAATGTACCCTGATCTCCCCTCGTTCTTTTATAATGTTCAAATTGAACCGACCCCACATTTCAGCCCTCGCATTTTGAGGTACTTAGCCTCTGTTTTAGTATTTATTAATCTAGACTGCATTATTTATCATTGCAGTTTTGTATGAGACCTACTCGTCTTTACTCGTATATTAGCACCTCTTGTTGTGGTAGTAAGTCAAGAAAGCGCCAGTAATAAGATTATGACATTATTCTTTCCTGAGAATATTATAGGGTTCTTTAAGAACTTTTTTATTCACTACAGCGAATTTCGTCTCCTTATGAATTTTTGACAGTTCGCAAATATTTTTTGATGCTTCGTAAAAACAACATAATTTTATAAATTTCTAAGGTACATACATATACATACATACATGAATAAAATACGAAACACATATTATAATAAAGTTTGTTTGTAAGGCAAACAATAACTACAAAACGCTAAATTTGGCTGATAAAACAATGAAATACGTTTGTACAATTGTACATTAAGAGTATCATTGCAATAATCTTGCTTTAATTGACGATTTAGGTAGGTACTTCATCAAACCTCTCAAATAATTGTAGACATGTTGCGAATCCAACCTAGTCTGACCTCCCCTCATTTTATTGTTTCTATCAAATGTGTGCTCTTAATAGAATCCTATCGCTGAGTCGCCATTTTAAATGTTCAATTTAACAAGTACATACTAAAAACGTTACGATATCCTTTTACATGATAATTGTAGACTAAAAAATAAATTATTAACTTTGTTATTACATATGGAATACTGACAAATTATAATTTCACTAGTCGATGTTCGCGAATTCGATCGCGCCAAAAAGGACTTTTCGCCTTAAATCTATACTCGATTAATTGATTATAGGTATAGATTCAATTACGCAAGTTCCGTAATATGTGTTTCGTAGAATGTTGTGAATCGATATTGTTTTTGTACAGTATTTTCTCTATTTGCCACTCTGGCCAGGAAAATGTAGTTTAAACATAATTATTTCATTTGTAAAGTAATAATTGTTTCAAACATTTTAGCAGGAAAGGATACTGTTAAAGCAATTCCGGACTCTCGTAATCGAAAATTAAATTATAAGACAAAATTAATACCTATCGAATTATCGATTATATTACATATCGATATGAGTAACGAATACTTTGTACGCTATAACTGCTATTATGGAGAAAAACACAACATAATTAGTTTTAAGTTAGGCTATGAAAATTTTCCTGCGTACTTAATTTTTTTGCGTCTAGCAGCTTAACTGTTGTAACAAAAAATCTCCAAACAGAAGCATGTAATAAAATAAATAAATAAGCCTTCTTGAGCCCTGGTACGCAGACATGGTCGATTGACTGACAGAGAATAAATGGCCTCGATTTATTTTAAAAAGAAGTTGACAAGGCATATTATTCAACATTGGTGGATAATCGCCCGTGAAACATCGAGGAGTACGGTATGGTAATAAGTTGTGTCAGGGCTACTCAGGACTGTCAAGATTATGAAGACCGGTCACTTCACAGGCATGTGCATGCCCTTATAGGTATGCCCCATTAGTATCGACGCTAAAATACGTATAGTGCATTCAACTGGCAGATTTTTTTATTGATTCAACAATACAAAAATATAATTTACTAAATAATTTCACCCAAAAGTTATCTATTGTATCTGTTTGTAAGAAAATTGTTTGTGGTTTGTTTGTAGAAATCTTAAGACACGTGAAATTTTTATGAAAGTAAGCCCTCGTTAAAATTACCAGCCGCTGAGATGAAATAAGGGCAAGTAACTTAATTCATTGGAATTAAAACCTTCAGTAAACTTAAAAGGTTATTTGCTTAAAAGCGTAAAAGTAGTCTTAATTTACGTCAAATTTTAATGAAAACTTTCCTTTTGCGTTCTTTATATTTAAACTGTAGGTACTTATATGGGATATTGTGAAATCATTTTATTACTTTAGACTTTATAACTTAGAACATAAAACTAACTGAAATTCTTAACTTGAAATTTTAGGTTCGTGGCTTGACACATTTATGACAGCTGTCATTCGGTGACATATTTTTCTTATTGGTGACTTCTCTATCTATAATCTAATCTTCCTTCATTACTCAATCTGAGTGTACATATTTTACAAACAAAACGACTTGTAGATGTTAGGTACAAAGGAATCGAATTAAAAACAATATAATTATGATATTATTATTATCCACAAATAAGGATACAATACATAAATACTGTATAAGGATCTCTGTAATAGATGAATTGAGTTGTCGCTAGTCTAGAAAATACACAGTATTCGACTAGGATATTAATTTATTATCTTTGGTCGCATTTGAATTTCTTCGAAGTGCTCATGAATGGGTGAATTAATTTTAATTAAGAGTTTGAACTGTCGTTGTTAACCTGTCACATTATTTCACACTTTATGGCGATCATGTGAAACGTTCCTAGTATTGAACTGTTACTACGAAATAGAATGATATCATCCTGATAGGAAACGCACTAGCTACTAACACTTTTAAAATTTTATAAAATGCATTTAGCAATATCATTTTATAATGTGTTGACAATTGCTAATGTCAGTCTCTTCGCTACCGTTGCTGAAACCTAAGAGGCGAATCACACTTGAGGCTTAAACAATAGACCAACAGACTGACTTCTGACATGTAAGTTACCTGAGGGCCTAGTACAAGTTTTAACAATTTACTGTAAACTAGATTTGGTTTAGGTTTGGCCTATACATACATCTACTGGCAGCGCCCCTAGCGAGTGCGGGGAAAACTGGACCTTGTTCATTGCTCGTTTTCTTATTGAAATGCACCTTTGTACTGTACGAGGTTGGCAATGTATGGCGTGATAGTTAGCTCGATCATGTTCTTTTAAACTATCAAAAGTCGTACTTACTAAGCCTACTGGTATCTGTGTTTTTAAGTGTTTTCTTTTTTTATATTATTATTCTGAATCTGTTTTTTGTAACTCGCCTTTTGTAATTGCGTGCTGTCTACGCCTCCTACTTATAATTGTAATGGCACCTAGTTTTTATTGTATTTTGCATTGTTTGCTATATTTTACTAGTGTACCACAGATTAGATACCTAACAGTTACTACGTAAACTGTACGTTATATTGGTGTTCAATAAATAAATAAATTATTATAAAGTATATTAAACGCATTATATTACATGTTATCTGTAATTTTTATGTAGGTAGTATGTTTTCATACATACACTACATAAACCTTACATTACATTACATACATACATAAATAAAATATTATACCTACCATGTAATTATTCTTTTTGGCAACACACAGGTTTGTACTGGGTAATTTTCATTCGGTAGGAGGTGTATCTACAAGTACCTACCTAAGTTAAGTAGGTACTATGTTTACTTTTGAATGTAATTTATTAACGCGGAAACAATTACGTTTATTAATGTGGTTTGGGTTTACTGGCACGGTTAACTTAGTCCGGAATGTTGGGATCAACTTTTCTTTGTGACGTAGGTTCCTATCAGCTTGTTAGCGATAAGGCCGCTGACTGTAATGTCCTTTTTATGTCTGTTTTTATATTATACTAGCTATGCCACGCGGTTTCACCCGCGTTAAAATACTTGATAGCCTTAGTACCTTCCTCATGAATGTAGCTATCATATAGAAAAATAATTTTTCAAATCGGCCCAGTAGTTTCGGAGCCTATTCACTACAAACAATCAAATCTTTCCTCTTTATAATAATACG